>JASDQU010751193.1:71078-85861 GCA_032191745.1 Picea mariana | reverse complement strand
GTATTTACATGCTTATGTCAATGTTCTTTCATATGTGTGCAAGATGCCAATCTAAAATTTGATTAGCTAGAGTATCTGTAATTTGGTTTAATCTCCTAGGAACATGAAAATATGTAATATAATCAAATTTTCGTTCTAAGAGACGTACCCTAAGGAATAGTTGGTGTAAAGTTGGATCATGAACCCGGTATATTTTGTTTAGCTGTGACACAACCAGTTGAGCGTCGAGATAGACTCGGAGATGAGAGATACCCAATGACAAGGCGTCATGAAGCAACTCAATAACTGCACTATACTCGATGACATTATTTGTGGTGTCACCTAAGCATATACCTCCGGAAGATAACAACTGGCCCTGAGGTGTAAAGATTACCCAAGCTGTGGAGGTAAGCCTTCGAGTGTGCCGACTAGCACCGTCTGCATAGCCAACGAACACCTCAGAATCACTTGACATTTGCCATATTGATGAAAGATAACATCAATGACACGTCCATAACACTTAAAAGAAACTAAAAAGTAATAGTGCAAATACTATACATATGTTACAAAAAGTTACCCACAGTGACCTGCCTATGAGTAATACTTCTTGAGGTAGAGCCCATTTCTAGGCTCCTCCAAAGCATTCCCTTCAAAATCAACCAAATGATAAGTGCCCTTTTTTAATACCTCTTTTATGATGAAGGGTCCAAACCACATGGGTTTGAATTTTCCTGCCCCTAGGGGGTCCTTATCTTGGTCATAGACCAGGACAAGGTCGCCCTCAGAGAAAATTCGAGGACGAATGGACCTATCATACTGACACTTGACCTTATGTTTTTGAGCCTCGTTGGCCAGGGCCGCATCACGACGCTGCTCATTGAGCTACTCAAGGTGTACTAACCGTTCTTCAAGTGGAGAAGTGTCTGAAAATAATTGTACTGCCAATTTTAGAGATGGGATCCAACATTCGATGGGCAAGACTGCCTCCAGCCCGTAAACAAGTTGAAAAGGTGAGAAACCAGTTGCAGTCTTAACAGATGTTCGGTAAGTCCATAATGCCGAGTATAACATCAAATGCCAATTTGACTTGGCTGAGTTGATAGTTCGCTGTAGTATAGTCTTAAGAGTTTTGTTTACAGCTTCCACCTGCCCATTGGCTTGGGGGTAGTAGGGCGATGAATTCTCTTGCCGTAACCCAAGATTTGATGTTAATTCGGTCATCATTTGGTTCTGAAAGTGACTTCCATGGTTAGTAACAATCTCTCTCGGGACGACAAACCTTGCTATGATCTGGTTAAATAAAAAGAGAGCTGCAGTCTCTCCATCATATTTAATGGTTGGCATAGCTTCGACCCACTTAGTGAAGTAGTCTACAGCTATGATGCTATAGCAGTGCCCCCTTGCTGATGGGGGGTTGCAAGTAGTGTAATCAATCCCCCACTTGGTGAAGGGATCAACTATGATGATAGGAAACATAGGAGTGGGATGTTCCCTCATCTTCCGAGAGAAGACTTAGCATGGATGGCACTTCTTGACCGATTCTATACAATCTTTGATAAGTGTCGGCCAGAAGTAACCTGCTCGTAGAATCTTTTGGGTTGTTTCCAGCCCAGACAAATGACCGCCACAAGCTCCGGTATGGCAATCGTTGAGCACGATGACTGCCTCCTCATGTGTGAGACATTGATGTAAGATGCAATCTACACCTCTCCAATACAACGTATCATTGAGTATGAGATAATTCTTAGCTTGATGGCGTATACGCCGACGCTCATCACGAGAAGCAGAAGTGGGGCACTTCAAAGTCTGGAGATAGATAAGTATATCTCTGTACCAGGGATCTGAAGATGTGATAAAAAAAATATCTCCCCGGATAGGCGATTCTTCAGGCACAACGTCACCTAACTCAACCGAAAGTTCTGAAATAAGCTCTGCGAAGACCAATGACTTTTTGGACTTTGTTGAAACAAAGTCTAAATCAAATTCCTGGAGGATGACTATCCATCTACTAATTTTTCCGCCTATAACCCGTCGTGTCAACATGTACTGGAATGGATTCACGACAACAATGATGGTGGTCTTGCAAAACAGAACATAATGATGGAACCATTGAACAGCATGAACTGCTGCCAACACAAGTTTTTCGATATGAGAATAATTGATTTTCGGTCCTACGAGGCCTCGACTCAGGTAATAGATCACGTATTCTGAGAACGAATCATCTTCCTGAACTAAAACCATGCCAATGGTTGACTCTGCGGAAGGCATATATAATAAGAAATATTTGTTATAGTTAGGTGGCCATAGCAGAGGCGTCGTTTTGAGGGCGTGTTTTAATGCGTCGAAAGAGCGTTGAACGACTTTGTCTCAGAAAAAGGGAACGCCTTTCTGTAGTAAACGCATAAAGCCCTTGGTGATTTCGGCATAGTTGGCGATGAAGCGTCATAAGAAGTTCACCTTGCCTTGTAGACTTTGAAGTTGTAGGATTGTGCGTGGGGGGGGGACTGGATTATTGCCTCCACCTTGAGAGGATCGACCATGATCCCTGTTGTTGATACAATGAAACCTAGCAAACGTCCTGGCGTTACGTAGAAGCTGCACTTGTTTGGATTCAAGCGAATCCTAAAGTAGTGACAACGTTCAAAGATTAGTCTAAGGTGTGTAGGATGATCCGTTCTCTTGCGAGATCGTGACGCTAAATCATCTAGATAGGCCTCGACTATATGCTTGAGATCATGAAAAGTGAAAGACATGGCCCGCTGGAAGGTGGCACCAGCATTTTTAAGACCAAAAGGCATCTTATGATATGCGAATGTAACCCACAGACAAATGAATGCCGTTTTGTGTTGGTCTTCGGGTTTGATTATATCCCGAAAAATCATCCATGAAAGAAAAGGCTTCGCAACCAGCACATTCATCAATGATCTGGTCGATGAACAGTGTTGGAAAATTATCTTTGGGACATGCCTTTTTCAAATCACGGAAATCGGTACATACACGAATCGTGCCTTGTTTTTTATTGACCGGCACAGGATTTGACACCCATTGAGTCAAATGGATAGGGTAGATAAAACCTACCTTTAGCAATTTCTCAACCTCAATCTTGATGGTTGCTGCTTTCTTGGGATTAACTGGATGAAGCTTCTGTCGAATAGGCTTGGCATCAGGATACGTTGTGATTTCATGTTCAACTATTTTTGGATCGATGTCTGGCATTTCCTCATAAGACTAGGCAAAAACGTCGCAGAATTCTTTGAAAAGATCTGTGTAGATTTGAATCTCCTCGGGGGAGAAATCTGCTCCGACGAAGACGTTCTCCGTGACGCCAGGGTTTCGGGAGATGTTGATTGGTATAGTTTCAGCGATAGTTTCCATATTTCCCTCAACATAAATTTCATGTGTAGCTAAGAGATTAATAGGACACGGCTGATCTCCCGTCATGGTCACGGTGAATTCTCCTGCTTCAATTTGGCTCAAATCTGGGAGAAAATATGATCTATGATGAAGATCTTCCCAAGGTTTGTCCATACTAGTCATTGCTTCAATTACTACTTCATCAGAAGGCAAGACTAAGTCTAACGAATCGACGTTAGCGAGAGAACCCTGAGCCCAAATAGGCTCTAGAAGCGGATATAACTCTTGTGCAGGAGTCAGATCGGTGTTAGCTGAAGCTTGCTGGACTAAAGAGTATGCTACTTCAGCGATAGACAAGGGCATGGACATGCCTGAGTGCCCTGTATCATCCATTGTGGCTGATGGGGAAGGAAGAATCCATGGATCCTCGAAGTAAGTCGTGCGGAACGACGAAACTTGAAAAATCTCAACCTTATGGTGGTTAGATATAAATTTGATATTGCCGTGAGGAGGTGGGTAATCAAAGGTACCCATCAAAGATGGGCACAAACCAACTTCTACATTGACGACACCTGGTTGAGGATTATCAATTAGTGGGACCGTGGATGCCCCCAAAGCTGGGTCAGGTCTGGAGAAAGACAATTGATCGATGGTCACTATCTAACCCTCGTGTGGAAACAACAAGACCCAGAAAACTGTAGCAACCATGGCTTGCATAGCATAAGTCCAACTCCGTATTGAACGTGGTGCATCTGGCAAGATGTTGTATAATAAACTGGACTGAGAATAGATGAGCTCAAACTGTTGAGCCCTCATAATGGCATCTTCTTCAGAGAAAACTCCAGATGTCGTGACATCTTTGGATAACTGTGGGACCAAAGACTTAAGGAACCACTCAAGCAGGAATGCTGGTGGGATTGGTACTTTGATTAAACTCTTCCGGCGTCTCCATTCTCGGATGTGATCAGAGATATGGTCCGCTGTTGTCTATTTGAAATTAGCAAGCAACTCTGTGCCAGTGTCGTATCTCACAGGTAACTGGAAATGGTTAAGTAAAGCCATCGCCAATTTGCCAAAAGAAGAGTATCTTGAGCGATCAAGCTCAATGTACCATTTCGCGGCACTCCCAATGAGAGTACGTTGAAACAATTGCAACTGTACGGAGTCATCTTTCAACGAGTTAGATGAGCACCAAAGATGAAAGGTAGTCACATGATCTCCTGGATCTTCATTAGGCTTGGCTTCGAACTTTGGAATGTCCGAAGGAAACTTTGTCGGCATAGGAGGCCAATGCGGATCGTGACAAATGGGGTCATTCAACAACCTTGTCAAATTTGGCAAGTGTAAAGTTTCCAAGAATGGTAGCTTGGGTTGCTGCTAATAACCTGGGAAAAAGGGTCCTGGAGTTTGACTGGCACTAGGTTGCTAGGAAAAGTTTGGCTGCTAACCTGGATTTTGGTAGAAACCATGGCCCTGGCCAGCGTAAGGATTTTTCATTTGTGGAGACATCATCGACTGATTTCCCAAATAGGACATGGATTGTTGGGCATGCATTGTATTCGAAGGACTTTGGGAAGGATTACCCCATGCCGGTCTCGTGGGGATAGGCATAGTAGTTTGTCCGGGGTTCCAATGATTGTGGAAAGAATTACCGCAGATCGACATTTTGGAGGAGGGAATAGATCCTTGCCTTGAATTCCAAGGTCTTGCTAGGTTTTCCCCCTGTGCAGGAATAGTACCCTGCACAGGAGTAGATTGTCCAAAAATGGGGTTGCCCCCAGTTGGGAAAGCGGATGTCAAGAAGGTGTTGTTACCAAATGTTCCATTCCAAGAAAACAGTTTTGAACCTACCGACATACTATGCGAAGGTGGTCCTTGACTCCCCGCTCCAAATAAACTATCGTGTGTAGGTTGCCCGATGGATTACTGATGCGAACCACCAAGTGAAGGGGACGAAGGAGGGATATGACCTCCTGTGTCAGGAAAATTGTTAAAAGGGACATGAGTGCCCCCCAAGTGACCTTGCAGAGGAGCGCTAGAGCTCCCTGCCCCTAGACCCAAAGTCTGTAAAGTGGAGTAGGACAGTACAAGACTTGTACCCGGACTAGGCATACCGTATGAGAACGGAGGGCCTGTCGCACTAGGTGTGAAAGGGATTGTGGCCACTGCCAAAGACGAGTTTGGACCACTGTGCGAAGTAGTTGCGGTCAAGACCATGGTGGCTCAGACCGATGACGGTAGGTTAGGAGATTACTCTCCTGTGGTGACAACCATGGTGGGAATTGAAGAATTCCCGGAAGAAGTAACAACATTTGTTTCCATTACTGTGTGAGGCACTATCTAGCGCTCGTGAAATTGAATTGGTACAATAAAAGGTGCCAAGAGATCAGTGGTTGAGGTTTCAACCGAGCCAAGAGCGGTTGCTTCAAGGTTCAAAACGGTCGATTCCTTTGGAGGTTGTTCGGGCACAATGGTTTGTACCCCGGTCACTTCAAAAGACCCTTGTTGGTCTAGTTTCTGCCTTAATGGTGGCGGGGGTGGCTCCAGTGTAACCGACGACAGGCCAAGAAGCCTTCGTGACCGGTGGAGCTTGGGATCCTCCACTGTGTGAGAATATCCAAGACACTCTAAGGTAGTCTAAACGCTCAAAAGCAACACACACTAAGAAAAAATTCCCTAGAAGATAAGACAAGCAAACACTAAATTAATTGGAAGAATAGTTACAACAGCCAACACTAGAGAAACTTACTGGTGCAAGTGCAACTCGAACACGGAATCACCCTCCGGGTATACTCTGCAAAGCGTGGCCCGATGTCTATCCCAGGTACCGTGGTATACCCTCGGAGTCACTTGTGTATGTCCCTACCAAATATTGGCAACTAGGTTGCCAGCACGCGAACAGTCACCAGGCGGGTACAGTCGAAAGTCAGGTAGACCACAATGAGCAGGGTATCGAGCCTGAAACCTGTCAAGGGCATAGAGAGAAAGTGGCCTGGAAGAAAACTGAGGATCTTGAATGGATTCAAGACCCACGAATCCTCATGGAAAATGCAAACAACGGAATCCCAAAACAAGCCCTCTATATGTGTTCTCCACTACGATTAGTCCAGCTTTGGAGGGGTTATCTCCGCTACCTTTCTGCACGCGACCTCGTGTTTATCCCCTGTGTTAGAGGGGGGTCCCGGATAACTTCCATGAAACTGGACTTAGACACTCCCTATCTCAGACTCCAATGTTTGATTTTAAATGGCCTTGAAGAGTTTCCTCTCCAACCTAATCCACGGCCCTAGTCCTGAACTATTTTGTGAACCCTACAAACATAAAAGTCTAGTAGATTTTAAATTTAGCGTTACTTTTATGGATTTGTCTTACGTCAAGGGGTATGAGGGTGAAACTGATGATGTGTAAAAGACGAAAGCAAAAAATGAATAAAAACACTGGAAACAAAACTTTTACTGAATGCACAATTTCAACAACTTTTCAAAAGAAAGATTTTTTTAACTTTTCTAAGATTTTGGACAACAAACTCAAAGGAATTTCACTCGACTATGAGATACTTATGATCTAAGTGAACTGCAAAAACTTATGAACTAAAAGACTTTTCCCTAGCTAATGATGCAAAAACACACTCTTCAACCAAAGAAGAAAATGAAAATATATTTTTTTTTATTTAAGTGCTAGTAAAGCAAGAAAGGGAAAATACCGACAAGCAAAAAACCAAGAAAAACAATTCTGGCTTAAAGCGCAGATCGCAAAGAATCAGATTAAAAAATCACACAATAGCAATTGTAAAAACAATGACTCTCACGCTTGTCTAAAAACCGTAATTTTTTATTTTTATTTTTCTTACAACGTTTTAAATGAGAAAAAGTAAGCTAAGGGTAAAAATAATCCTAAGCTACTGACTGTTCAAACAGAGATTCAAACACTTGAGAGGAATACTTCCTATCAAAGGAGAGGATGACTGCCTCACCTTTAACAAAAAGTAGCTTGTACAAGCACGCGACTGTCACTCAAACAACACGCGTGAGAACGCGCGCTGAACAACAACAGAGGGTACACGTGGGCTGACCTTGTACAGGCCACATGTATATCTAAACTCTAAGAAAAAAAATGAAAACAGACAGACCAAACCAGGAAGAGACCACTGATATTGATAACCAGGATCCCTTGAAGGCTTGGATACTCTTTCTAACAGAAAAACAAATAATGCAAGGAAAAATAATAAAGCAAAAAAAATCTGAGATAGGACTGTTAGCCAACAAGACTCAGACAAAATTCCAGAAAACCCCCTGAGAATATGTGATTCTGACAGGGAAGAGGAGGATTGCCTCTGAGGTTCTCTGAATTCCTACACGCTACTGCTACCTCTACAGCTAACGTTCACACGTGGGATGTAAGAGGATAGGGTGCGGGTACACGCGTGCAGGCCTTGTGCAGGCCACATGTACCTCTGTGGGTCCCGAAAAACACAGTCAAGCAAAAGTCAAGGGAAGATGGTATGGAAAACTAGACTCCTTGCTAGCTCAGACTTTACAGAAACGAAAAGGAAAGACAGGCAAGAAAAACTAGTCTTTAAACTACCCAAAAACTAAATGAAATTCCAGGAACCCTAAAGAGTTATCTCCCCAATATGGTTACCAATTCTGTTGTTGGGGAAAAACACCCTATGGACTAGCAAATAGAGTTCAGACTTTGCATGTAGATATGACCGAATAGAAATTACTTTCTACCTACATCCCTAGATTTAAATCCCCTTTTCTTAGTAAATGCATGGAAAGATCCACCTACCTTGTTACCGACATTTGATGTCGATCCTCCGTTGTGCTTGATTACTTGTTCACAATACTCCTTCCAAAGATGACCTGCATTCAAGACGAGAAAAAACTATGCATGTATACTACTTCTATACTCACGGGTTAGAAATCGAACATAAACTAATCAAAGCATAAACAGTTCATGAATTGGGACGGGAAAAACATTCTCTTTATTACTTAAAATGAGTCAAATTTACAAAAGCTGAGACCGACCACTGCTCCTTGAACCCGATCCTGGGCTCCTCTTCTTCTGTCCTTCAATTGCTTTTCTTTAAATCTCCTTTGGCATTAGGAAAGGCTAAAGGGTTGAGACAATGGAATACGTAAATGGGAAGAGTTTTTTTTCTATATTCTTCCTCTTTTCAAATGGTACCCCTACCCCTTCTTTTATAGGCTAGAAGGAGCTAGGTATTTGGACGAACCCTCGACCATGCATGGTCGAGAGTTTCAATTAACTCACCCATAGCTTTTTGTTCCGTCGACAACTTTCCTTTTTTTATGCTTTTGTCGGTACACGCGGGCTGTTTTGGGTCAGCCAGGTGTACACGCGTGCAGTAATGGGTTAGGGCATGTGGGCCTTTCCATAAGAGGATTTTCAAAGATTTGTTCAGTAGTGTTTTTGGAAAAGAAAGGATATGAGTTGGCCTGATGCCAGGTAAGCATGTGTGGTGCAATTTAGGGTTATAACACCATAGTAAATGGTCTTCCTTGGGAATGGGTTTGCTACTAGGAACTCCCTTGAAGAGCCATCGTACCATTCCCAACCATACTTACCACTTTCCATCACCTAAAACCCCCATTTACTTGTCTCTTGGGATTTTAGGGTGTATTGACCCAAGAAGGGGTTGTCCCTCATTCCATGGGAAGAAGGGGTTGAAGGCCCAGAGGGATTGTTGTTGACTAAAAAGATAAAATCCTATATATATACCTTCCAGATTATTCTCCCAGGGATCCCCTAAGAAAATAATGAAACACTTCTCTGTAAGAAAGGGGGACCGAAAAGAATAAATGATAGTGAATTCTTAGGGGGTTAGTTGGAGGATAAGAGGTCTCATCATGAGCTGACCTATCATGATCATGGGTATATAACGGTATGACATTACCATCATCTGTCCACCAAGCAAGGGCAGTGGCTCTCAGTTACAAAACTAAGAGAAAGGGGGTCTCATCACGAGTCAACCTTCTCATTTCCTTAAGGTATTTGTGAGTGACACTATCATTAAATGGACACCATGCCATGACAATGGCCTTCAAATCATCCTTTAAAACATGAAAGAAACAAATAATGATAAGAGGATGGGATTGGAAAAAGTGCATTGCAAATAAAGGTTCGACACACCCTCTAAAAATGCACCCATGACTGAGACACTACAACCCCTTGTATGTCATGAACCCCATTCCCAGTGAGTCTTGATCCATAAGCCACTTCATCTAATTCACATTTCTTAGAGAGGGATCACTTGGGAAACACTCCTTGACCTAGGGAAAGATCTACCCAATAGGACACCTCGTCAACCCTCCCATATCCAAGCTTGGCAAGTTGCATAATGTCTTTGATCACTTGTTTGATTAGGTAATCTTTGATGCACATGAGTAGGTGGCTCATTTATTGATTTTATTTACTCACCATGATATTATTACTTGAGATCCTTGGAGGGTGTGCTTATTTGTCTTTGTAGGACCTAGTTGGTGGATGATTTTGGAAGAACAATCCTAGCTTGGTCTTCCTTGGGGCTTCAAGCCCACAAGTCAGATTCCAAGGGCCCACATGAAGTATGATAGAGATGTACCTTTGGAGGCCTAGAAGACAACCTAGAAGACATGACCTATCCCTCACATGCCAAACATTTTTCCTATGAGAGGAAAAACCTCATCTTTGGAGGCTTGACATCACCTAGAGGGGATAGGGTTTAGTGGTGAAGACATGGCTCACTCACACCTATAAATTTTGAGGAGGAGAATACTTTGACCATGAGGAGATGGCTTAGATGAGTGACATGGGGCCTTTGGAGGCCTAAATATGCATCTCCAACTCCAACGACTTGCTCCTAGTGTCAAAATGTCCCCTAAAGAAGGGCGTCTTCTTACTTTAGGGTTTTCTTTCGTGCAAAAGTGAAATTTAAGATGAATTGTTTAATATTATTTTGCAAAGGGGAAAGATTAGGGATGCTGACCCCTTTTCTTGTGGTTTACCCTAAATTATGTGGACAAACTATGTGAATGTCATTTTGTATAAATAAAGATTATAAGATCTCATTTTGAATCATAACTCTCCCATTGTGAGAAACATTGGACTGAAATTTTCGCTACCCTTGAGGGGTTTTGCTACCTTGTGCTATTATATGGTGTCTCTTTGGTTGTGGAGTTGATGATGATGATGTGCTAGCTCTTGGAGGCCATTCTTTTGTTATTTTGGTAGTTTATCTTGGCATCTTATGGTTTATCTTTTTGCTATTGGATTGGTAAGGATTTTTACTTATTTCTATCCTTTGTAATTCAAGCTCAAGGTTGATTTTTCTAAGGCTAGATAGGGAGTATAAGTGCACACACCCCTACTTTAGCTCCATCATAATGTTAAGCATATAATTCTTGTCTGCAAGGGTTTTTCTATGTATAAGGGAATACACCCCTTAGTTTGAAAACCCTAGCTAGGTTAGTTACCTTGGGGAATAAGAGGATTTATACCCCCAAGGAGGTAGTAGCTCTAGATATTTTCTTTTGACCCCATTAACCCATAATCAAAGACACTAATCATTGCATTGGAGAAAGAAAACATTGCATTGGTAAGTGTGAAAGTTTCAAGTTTTAAAGTTGTCTCACTTGGAAGTTTTTCCTTGAGCCCTAGGCTCTCTTGCCTCATTAGGGATGTATAAATATAACTCTTTAACCATAGATAACTCCTAAACTAACCCTAGGAATTGTCTACAATTTTTCCCTAACAAACTACAAACCCTAGCACACATATCTAGCTAGTTGGAAGTGGTTTTGAGTGGCTGTTTTTTCTACTGTTAAGATTGGTTTGCTACAACCCTAAGGATGACAATATCACTGCAACAACCTTTTTGTTTCATCCTTGATTTTTGTGCTAAAGTTATTGTTTAATCATTGATGAGTTGAGCTAGCTTTCACTAGCTTCCCTCTTGTTTATTTTATCATATGCTTAGCACTTATATTGCAAAATTTGTTATATTTATTTAGCTTATATATATATCATTTAAATTTTCTACAATTAGGGACAACAAGCTTAAGTTGCTTGTCCAATTAACATATTCCAAGTATCCTTGGATTTCATTATGTCTCGGGTAGGTACTTCACTCATGGTGGGTCACTCAAAGCATTTGAAAACCCTTGAACCTTCCCAAGAATATTTTCAAAGCTCTTCATACCACTTAGAATCGAACTCTAGGGACATCTGTTCATACTTATAAATTTCCATCTCATTCCCCCCTAGGATCACTGAGATTCCCCCTTTGAGGTGACTACCTCACCTCTAAAGTGACGGGAACACCTGCCTAAGGTGACAGTGGGTAGGTTCTCTCCTAGTTGTCTCCAATTGGTGGTTTGGTCGGGCTTTTCCCATCCTACAACTTGTGCCATAACAAAAGGCATAGTTTGTTTCGTCAAACAATGAAGCCATGTTTGTCGAGAAACCTTCTTAACTAGCCATGTGTTCTCGCGAGATATTCCTTCCAATGGTTAGACTATTTCCAAAGGAACCTTCTCTGATACCAATTGTTGAACTTATGTTTATACTAAGAGAGGGGGGTGAATCAATATAAGATAATTTTTATTTTAAATGAGAATTCATTAATCATTTATTAGCTTTAAAACAGTAAATGCACGTAAACACAAATCACAATACACAAAATTTAATTTGGAGACCCTTGTGGGAGAAAACCACAAAAACTTATCTTTATAAATGTTTGTAGGCACCAAATTACTAGAAACACCAATCTCTTCAGTTGAGCACCAACTCATCAAGATATTGTGTAGGCACCGACCTACTGGAGAAAACAATCTCCTCAACTGAGCATCAACTCAGTAAGACTTGTATAGGAACCAATATAAGATATTCATACATAAAGTACTTATGAATTCACCTGCATGCTTCGTACTTCATGCATTTTCACAACATCATCATACCCTTAACTTCATGCTCCAACGCCTCTCTTTGCTTCATACCTTAGACATAACTTCAAACCCTAGTGAGATTTAGCCTTCATTCCCTAGCGAGCCTCATAACAACATTCCCATAATAATTCTAGACTACAATATCACAACATCAAAACAAAGCACTTTGCAACATCATATACCTTAGTCCTTTATATCGCACCCTTAAAAATCCAAGAAAACTACTCTTGCACACCTTTAGACCCCAAGAATACTTCCCAACTCCTCTTTCGCACCTTTAAACCCCAAGAATACTCCCCAACTCCTCTTTCACACTTGAGATCTCTTTTGCACACTTGTACTTTATCTTATTGTTTGAATTCTCTTCAAATGCACACATCTATAATGTATTTATAGTGTTTCTACGTTCACTTATGGGGTCGACTTGTAAAACTAGTTGGTCCAACTTGTACTTTCTAGTTGGGTTGATCTAACATAATATTTCATATCTCCTCATTCATATGGAGTTAGAGGGAGTGCCATATACCATTGGAAAGGTATTAGAATACATTTTTCAAACATATATCCTATGCTCCCATTTGAGTTAGGTATTTAGAGTAAAAATGAATTCAAAGATAGGATATCCACATTGATCATAAAAAATTCAAAAACATATTTCCAACAATATCCATCTTGAAATATTTATATTGGACATCTGTAGTCTCTCCTTGTCTTTGACATCAATGACAACAATATTTCCAACAATCATATTTTTTGTCGGTTCTTATTGCTCATAGTGATGACTTGAATAAACTTTGGCATGAGAGGTTTGGCCATCTACACAATTGCTCATTGAAACAAATATGTAATAAACAGATGGTGATTAGGTTTTCTCTCGTTTCTTGTAGAGATGGTGTTTGTGTTGGTTGTGTTCTTGAAAAACATCATTGGGACAATTTTGACAAACATGCCTCTTGGCACACCTCGACCCCTTTGCAACTTGTTCACAATGACTTGTGTGGTCCACTTTCTTCTCCTTATTTTGTTGGGTTCACGTATTTCTTAACTTTAATTGATGAATTCTCCAGACACACTTAGTTTTACTTCTTAAAACTTAAGAACAAAGTGTTTGACAGGGTTGTTTTTCTACAAGGCCCTTGTTGAAAAATAATATGGACATCAACTTCAAAGGTTAAGAATAGATAATGGAGATGGATATGTGAACAACAATTTTACAAGTTATTGCACTGCTAGGGCATCCAATTGAAACACATTGTTCCATATACACCATAGCAAATGGTGTTTCTGAGAGAAATAATCACACATTAAAATAAATGGCTAATTGTATGATCCAATCTAAGGGATTAAGTCTTAATTATTGGGTGGAAGCCATTAACTATGAAAATGACATAGTAAATCACACTACCACAAAGGCTCTAAAAAACAAAACACTGGAACAAGAATGGAATAAAATTAAGAAAGATGTAAGACACTTCTATGTGTTTGGTAGTGTAGCATGGGCTCACATTCCTGATGAGAAAAGGAAAGATTTATAGCCTAAAAGTGAGAAGTGAATTTTTGTTGGATATTATGAATATGTCAAAGGTTAAAAAATTCTTCAACCTCATTCTAATGAAATTATTATTAGAAGAGATGTTAAATTTAATGAAAATCTTTTGCCTTGCGAGCCTAATTCTACATTTGTTCCTTCCTCGTCCTATGAACCATCTTTGGCATTTGTTCCATATCTTGTTCCTATTAAGGTTTCCTCTTATTCTTCAGATGCTGATAGTGGTGATGAAAATCCACCTCCACCTTCTCACATTCCTCTAGATGATTCCATTGAACAAGAACCTACACCAGCACCAAAACTTCCCAGATGGGTCCATTCAACTCGAGAAGCAACCAATGATCTTGTTGATGATCCTTCAGATCAAGGTTAGACACATTCACAGTTCCAATGATCCTCTTATCTTTTGGCTCAAGTTTCAGATACTTTTGATCCATAAACATTTGTAGAAGCTTCGAGTCATCCAGATTGGGATACAACAATGAATGAAGAGTATCACTCTTTAATGGAAAACGATACTTGGGATCTTGTACCTCTTTCGAAAGAAAGAAAAATTTTCGGATGTAGATGGGTGTATAGAACTAAGTATGCATCATATGGTTAGTTTCCAAAGGGTTCTCTCAATTTGAAGGCATTAACTATAAATAAATATTTTCCCCTCTAGCGAAAATGAATTCAATCTGCCTTGTTCTAGCGCTTGTTTCCTCACATAAATGGGAGGTCCATCATATGGGTGTTAAATCCTCCTTCTTGCATGGGTATTTTCAAGAATAAATCTACATGGAACAAGCTCCCAACTATTTATAGAATGACTCTAGCCTTGTTTTTCGCCTTAAGAAATCTCTTTATGGTCTTAAGCAAGCTCCCTAAGCTTGGTATGCCAAAATGGACAGTTTTCTTCTGGACACGAACTTTTCTTGATGCCATTTTGATTCTAATGTCTATACCAAGAA
>JASDQU010751193.1:29685-71028 GCA_032191745.1 Picea mariana | reverse complement strand
CCCAACTATTTATAGAATGACTCTAGCCTTGTTTTTCGCCTTAAGAAATCTCTTTATGGTCTTAAGCAAGCTCCCTAAGCTTGGTATGCCAAAATGGACAGTTTTCTTCTGGACACGAACTTTTCTTGATGCCATTTTGATTCTAATGTCTATACCAAGAAAGTAGGAAGCCATCTCATAATCCTTGTTCTTTATGTTTATGATATTATCCTCACTGGTAGTGACCCTAAACTTTTAAACCATGTGAAAAACATCTTTAAGAAAAAAAATTAAATGATCAACTTAGGTTATTTGCATTATTTCCTTAGCCTCCAAGTATTGCAAACCAAGGAAGGAATATTTCTTTCCCAGTCTAAGTATTCTTGTGACCTTCTTTACTTATTTCACATGGATGATTCTAAACCAATCCATTATGTCTTCCAGTCTAGAGTCAAACTCGTTGCCACTTGTACTTATCTCGAAGTTGATGCCACCTTGTACCGTTAGTTAGTTGGTAGCCTCTTATATTTGACTCATAGTAATTCTGATATTTCCTTTGTTGTTGGTCTTGTTTTTTGGTATATGCAATCACCCCATGAAATCCATTGGAAAGCAGCTAAATGGAAACATCGGTATGTCTGAGGTATAGTTTAGTTCGAGATACATTATATCTAAGGGGAGACTCCTTTATTGGTTGGTTTCACTGATTCATATTAGGCCAGTGACTCTAATGATAGAAAGTCTACTACAGGTTATGTTTTCAGCCTTGGTTCAGGCCCTATCACTTGGGCCTATAAGAAACAACAAACTATTTCTCTTTCTTCCACAAAATAAGAGTACCGAGCAACGGTTAATGCAAGTCAATAATCCTTATGGCTTTTATAGATCCTTTTAGAGTTTGGATTCCATCAACAACACCCGACCACCCTTTGGCCGTGCGATCATCAGAGTTCCATCAAGCTCTCTAAATATCCAATTCAACATCAACACAACAAACAAATTTAGATACACATGAACTTCATTAGAAAAATCATGAACATGATCGAGTTATTGAAGTGTTATCTTTCCCTACACAATATCAAGTTGCATACATTTTCACAAAGTCTCTTACAAAAGCGATTTTTTCCAACTTCGATCTATGTTAGGATTCCAAGAAGTTGTCATCAAAGCGGGGATAGCCTCTAATTCCACCTTCCTTATCCTATTGTGTCACCTTTGTAAATACTTAAATACTATCCCAAGTTGTTCTTAAGGGGGTATGTTATCATATTTAGACACTTAGGAGTTAGTTAAGATCAACTTGATCTAATGTTTCGTTAGATTAAAGTGTGTTTCTTTAGTATGCATTTGTAGTTAGTAAATCTGATGGTCACGATATGTTTTCGACATAAAGTGATTTGACAGATCATATTCTCCTTGATCTTAACAATTATATTGATTTGTGGCTTAACACCCGATTGGTCTATGGTCTCTATTTAAAGAGCATGGAGGGTCATTTGTTGATGATTGATTGTAAGAAAATCTATTGTAAATCTCTCTGTAATATTTTGTTTTGCATTAATAAATTTCTCTAAGTGGCCACATTGGATGGGACATGGATGTTTCCCCATAGGGGTTTTACCACGTAAAAAAACTAGTGTGATGATCTTTGATCTGGTTGTGTGAGTGGTTACTGAAAGTGTTCGTCCTCTATTGGAATACTTGTGTTTTGAAATAGTGGAAAGTGAATATCCAGATGAAATTAATGAATAAAAACCTTTAGGGAATTGTCAAAGGAACCAGGGAAACATCTGAATATCCAAACAAATTGATAGAATTACAGACCAAAGATGATAAGGAAAAAACCATTATTGGCCTTTCCCTCTTCGATTCAGATCTACACCATGTAGATCTAGACAAATCATCCAAGGAGACCTAGGAAAATCCCAAGAAATTATTTGGAGCACAAACAACGAATGCAAAATTTTCCCTAAAATTATAGTTATTCAACTTTAAGATGCTAGTTGAAGCCACCATGTCAAGTCACATCAACAATCTAAGATCTATTATCAACTTGCAAAAGTCAAAGAAATAGTTGACGAGGAGGATGCCAAGACTATTCTACTGAATAGTTTGTCGCCTAAATACAATAATGATATCTTTACCCCGAGTCAGTTTCCTTCACAAAGTTTGGATGAAATGATTCCAACATTTCTAGAAGAAGAAAATAGAACCTCTGAAGGTGATATTCAATTAGAACTTGCATTCTATGCAAGAAAAAACCACAATAGATCAACAAAAGACAAAGAGGAAATAAAATGACATTATTGCAAGAAGATGGGTCATACAACTTGGAATTGTAAACAACGAGCCAATGGCGTTCTTAAGAGAAAGGTAAAAGATAGACACCATATAGGGAGTGTAGCCATGATTGAAGATCCGCCGGATGTTGACAATGGTGAAGAATCTATTGAGGAAAAGGGATTTTATGCATTTTAGGAATCCCACACTTTGAAGATAGGAAGGGATTAGTTAACAAATCAAAATTGATTATTTCCCAGTTAGTTTAGAAGTTGTGGATCTAGGGAAATATCCCTCATTAGTTGGAGAGACATGAATGTGGATTGCAGTATACTAGTGAGGTTACACAACATGCATGTGGATTGTTGTTCAATAATTTACTTCGAGAGATTCGTAATTTGAGAGTTCAAGGAGGTGGAATCTGAGAACTCGGGAATTCAACTCAACAAATACACCATTATGACAATTATGAAGTAGCTTAATGGAGCTCAAACTTTTCTAGGAACTATGTTCAAAGAAGAAGCTTCTAAAGGATGTTACTGATGTTTAGTGTTCAATTTATGTGTTTTATATTTAGTATATGTATTTGATTTCAGTTTGTTTTAGCATTGTACGCCTTATGGGAGGTATTATAGATATAAGGATTACTATGTAATAAATTCACTTTATGACTTTAGAATATGTTAATGTTCATTGTTTTTGTAAAGAAATCTATCCCACACTCATAAGTGTAAATGATTTTCTTAATGAACACTGATATATAAGGAGGTAAAATCYTTTGTAATAAGTGCACCAGTTATTCATTGATAATATTGTATGGTGTTATTGTGAGTATATTTCTTTGAGCTTAGTTATGTGACTCAACCYTATCTAGGGTTTCCTCATTTAGTGTTGTAGCTATTTTTTTAATATCKTCTAGTCCTTTCCAACAATCTATGATTACTTTTTTGTGTCTTTGATTGCTCAAATGGGGTAATGAATTGCATTCCATACCATATCATATTTTTAGTCTTATTGGGTTCATCATGGATCCTCGTGAATCATCRATGTCCATGAGTAGTGGTTCTAGCAATGGTAGATGCCCTTTGGATGCATCCACTACATCTAGTGCACTGATGCATGATAATTGATCTTGAGTTTTCTCAAATTTGTTTTGGTTGAGCATATGGGAATTATATGGATTTGGTTACTATGTGCACAACATTACAACTAAATATATTAATTTCTGATAAATGCTGAATTTTCAAATGATATATTGGCAATTTGTTTTTTAGTACAAGGGCTAGTATGGGGATTCCTTACATACATGGGCATGCTGTTGGTCTACAAGCCACTAGAGATGAGGACACTAAACCTAAGTAATTTAATTAATCATGTCCATTGGTTGCACACGTTTCTAGATTATATTTAAATTAAATCTAAATTTTCCACTTTAAATGTGTTTTAACACATATTTCGATTTAAAGTTTTATAGGGTTTGGTCCCCACCTTGTTGCTACACCTCGCGCAAGGATAGGAGGTTGTAGGGTGCACACTTTTTCTCTCAATGAAACTTGTAATCCTCTCTATCATCAAAAGATTCCTTGGGAAGATAATATTAGTTAGCTTACTATTGGTGGGATGAGGAAGCATTCACGCTGATTGTGGGTTGAGTTGGATAAATCAGAGGTCTCTAGAATGAGATGGCGTAGTCTACAAATTGTTTTGCACAATATAGACTAGTTGATCAAGATGATGTGTAAGAGGACATTGACGATGATGGATCATCACTCTTTTTCTAAAATAAAAATAGGGTGATAAAAGAAATGACCATGGACTTACAATGGGAAGAAAAAACATGTCTAAATGTTGCAAGGTTTAATATCCATGTATTTCTTCTTTCATTTATGAATATTTTTTATATACATACATGACTTTATTGAATAATGATGAGGTACATCAATATTTTGTGAAAATGATTTATCCTCAGTTTAGAGAGCACATGAATTCATATTATACAGATATAGGGTTTAAGCTCTGTGGTGTTGGAAAAGGTTGTACATATGAATAACCAAACTCCACACGAGATGTTGGGGTTAGGGTTCAACCCCTCATTTAGTACCTCAACCCCTAGATTGGTTTCATTTGTAGTAGAGTTGGACAATAAATCCTAGCCTGCATTTTGTGTTGATGGCTCTTATCAAGGAGAGTGTCAGGGCTACTTTGGTAGGGATAGAAATTGAACTAATGGAAAGGTTGTGATCACTTAGTGGACACTATCTCTAGTGTTTTTATAATCCATATGATTTGTTGAGAGCTATGGACCAATTGGAGCTTGAGCATTATTGATCTACTTGTTGAGATATTTGTAAGAAACTTAATAAACAACTTTGGTCCATGAACGAGGTAAGATTACAAATAATTTTAGAATTGATTTTCTGTGACATTCAAAATCTGTATATTTAGTCTAGAAATTGCATACATATTTATCAAACTTATGCAATATACAACATATATCAATGAGCATGAATGCACTATTTGAACATGGTTTGCTCCTTATGAGGGTAGTAACATTCAAGTATAAATAATATCTAGAATGTCACGTTTTAAATTTCAAATTTATATATCTATATTAAACATTTAACATTTCAAATGCATTTGTTTTGCATGCGTAAACAACCTACCTTTGTTTTGGATATGCCAACGATGTTGTTTACCCCTACAATGGCCATTGATGCCACAACACATAAGGTACACGTTGGATAAAAGAAAATATCAAATGATTTTTTTTATTTAATAAAAACAATTTACATTTACAATGTATGCTCACCCCCGTAATTTATGAGGATCTTTCTCAATGTGTTGGTGTATATATTGATTTGGTAGAAATATACATCAAGTTCCCAATGATATATATATATATATATATATATATATATATATATATAAAAGTTTGGTAAATTCCTTGACGTGCCATGTGGAGATACTAGTTTGATCCTTAACCCACCTAACCAATTACAATGGATCTAGATTTACAAATTATGTATATAATTTATCAATTGAATTTGCAAAATACAAATACTTACTTCAAGTCACTAAATTTTATTGGCCTTGCATTTTAATTATTTAAATACATTGCTTGAAACTTTACATTTTAAGGAATTTTTAGGGTTTTAATTTTTTTCACAAACTTAAATTAACTTTCTTTAAACCATTTTCAATTTTCAAGCCATAATGATGACTTGATGGAAGATAAGGCCACACTTGATGGTCATGTCCTGATGGCATCATATTTAGTTTCGATGGACTAGACCATTAATGTTAAAAAAAAAATAATTATAAATTGTTTTAATGATTTAATACATTTGATGATTTTCTTTGATTGTATGAATAGTTGAAATTTTACGTACATATATGATCTAATTGGTTGAAGATAATGATTTTCTTTGGTTACATAATAGCCTTGGAACTATGTAACATGTATATTGTACCTTATTTTGTATCCAATTCACGTATATGCAAAACACTTTTGACTGAGAAGGTTACTTGTTATTGGCTAAAACATCTAATACCCTATGAGACTCCATGTTTTAATGAGATATTTGACCAACTTCCTCCTATTTGGGTTTGGATGCTAGGAAGGATAATCACCATATACAAAATTTGCAAGATTTTTTTTTTTACAAAATTTGCAGTGATTATATCATAATCATATACAAAATTTGCAAAAAACTAAATAAAATTTAAATCATAAAACTATAAATGATTAATTCAATTTAATGTAAGAAATAAAACAACTTACTCTTTTTTAATCTAGTATTAAAGTGCTTTAAATGAATTCACTAAAATGGTGAGAGAATATATTAAGGGGACTATGGAATATTTTTGTTCAATAAACTATAATTTAAAAAATATTATTTGATTTAATAGAATGGACTAAATTCAATGGAGAAAAACAAATTTTCAAAGAATTTAGATTTGATAAAAAAGAAAATAATCGTGCATCTTAGAAATGTATTTTATGTATAAGAATATTTAATGCATGTAATCACGATTTGTAGATGGGTGCGTAGTCCCACTTACCTACAAAATGATACATTTATAATATGGATTGAGATACAGAAGGGAAAAATTTAAGTGTATTCAAACCTATTGGAAACCTAATTTGTTAGGGTTATGGTACTTTATATTATTCATTTGAGAAGGAATATGAAAAGTCACAAGTGAAAAGGAATTATCATTGGGAGTCCAAGAGACCTCTTGGAAGATGAATCCAAAGGTCATAGATCATGTATTTATATGTGTATGATATTAATAAAATGTGTATAACGTTGATCTCTATTTTGGTGTATTCTAACAATGGTATCAAAGTGCCTATAGTTCTTAGGGCTTGAATTAAGTTATGGTAGTTGTCCATAGCGTCTTGGTTTAACATCATGGAAATGCTCCATGACCATTATTGGATGAAGGAAAATAGTAGAGATTTCTATTGAGAAATCTAAATCCATGATTCTCTCCCTAGGTGTTTCAATCTCCCATCTACAGAAACATCCCTCTACCTACAAGTCTCTCTTGGTTAT
Source organism: Picea mariana (assembly GCA_032191745.1). Classification (NCBI taxonomy): domain Eukaryota; kingdom Viridiplantae; phylum Streptophyta; class Pinopsida; order Pinales; family Pinaceae; genus Picea; species Picea mariana. Next base: position 64,210 of record JASDQU010751193.1, on the reverse strand, counting down.
TCTTCCCCTCAATGTTATTTGCACCCTTCATCTCTGCATAGGTCTATCTTCCTTCTTCTGCATTTCTGAGATCTATCTACATCCACATTGCACCTACACCATTTTAAAATTTTGAAAATACTTCATCTCATCCCATGTCACCTCTTTGTTTGCATTTTGAATCAAATCCTCATGATTTTGACGAGAAGCAACAACAACAATATCAATGGGAAGCCTTGATTTGTTAGATATTTCCATAATGTTGGAGGTCATGTGTTTGATTTCATTATTAGGGTTTTTCTTTTGTGGGCGATGAGTTCCAGGTTTGGCATTGAATCAACTGCCATATGTCTAGTTAATGGTAGATGAGATCTCGTGATTCAACTCTAACAAGAGACAGGAAGAGTTTTACATGGTCTCTTGTCTAACCCAAATCTCTTCTTATCCATTTACGTCTAGAAACAAGCTCCCTACTATGGGCCAAATGGGTCGACTTGATTTTTATTGGTATGAAACACTAGTTATTTAATTACAATACTTCCTTGGTAGACACCAAAATATCCACTGATTTTCGTGACTACCTCCTTGAGGTATTTCATCAAGTACTGTATTTTATTTCCATTGATACTCCCATGCAGAACCCTTGGGCTTGTTAAGGATTGTGTAGTGAACATGAATTGAGTCATCACTAAGGACGATTTGAACATCATACCACTTGGGCCATATGACTGCTTGATTGGTATGAATTGGATATAAAAGCATCATGTTGTCTTAGATTGTTACAAAAAGTCTTTCACATACCTTGATGACAAAGGAAATTCAAGGATGGTAAAAGGTATTCCAAGACCTACATCCGTCAGAGAGATTTCATCACTGCAACTGAAAAGAAGTTTTAGAAAAGGGTGTCAAATATATGCAGCCCATATGGAAGATCCAACAAAAGACAAAGACCCAAGTATTGAATACTATCCAATATTGAGGGAATATGAAGATCCATTTGGGGAATTCCCAGGATTTCTACCAAAGAGAGATACTTATTTCTATATTGAATTAATTCCTATAGTTTCCCCAGTGTCCAATAATCCTTACAGAATGAACACACTAGAACTGAAGGAATTACAAATGCAACTAGAAGAATTGTTGAAGAAGGGGTACATATGCCCAAGTGTCTCACCTTGGGGTGCCCCAATGAATTTTTTAAATAAAAAAGGATGGAACTCTGAGGTTTTGTATTGAATTCAAACAACTTAATAAGGTTACTGTAAAGAACATGTACCCTCTACCGTATATTGATGATATTTTGATCAATTGAAAGGAGCAAAGAAATTTTTCAAGATTGACTTGATATTGGGTTATCCTCAAGTAAGAAGAAGAGAAGAAGACACCAACAAAGAGAACATCCAAGACAATATATGGCCATTATGATTTTTTGGTGGTGCCATTTGGACTAAAAAATGCACCAACTACTTTCATGTGTCTAAAGAATGGAGTGTTCAAGGATTACCTGGACAAATTTGTAATTGTCTTCTTGGATGATATTATTATCTACTCCAATATAGAGGAGGAGCATGCACATAATCAGAGATGGTCTTGTAGGTGTTGAGAGAGCACTGATTTTATGCAAAGTTAAGCAAATTCACTTTCTATCAAAGGTAAATCCATTATCTGGGTCACATCGTCTCAAAGGGGGGCATATCGGTGCACCCTGAGAATATTGAAGCAGTCAAAAGTTGTCTAGCACCAAAGAATGTTTCGGAAGTGAGATCCTTTATGGGATTAGCTGGATATTATAGGAGATTCATTGAAGGTTTCTCCAAAGTTGCACATCCAATCACTTCATTGCAAAAGAAAGGAATGAAATTTGAATGGACTACCAAGTGTGAGGAAAGTTTCCAACGTTTGAAGGAATTATTAACTAGTGCACCTATTCTAAAGGTTGCAGATCCAGATCAATATTTTTTTTGTGTACACCGATGCATGCAAGGAAGGGATCTGTGGAGTTCTTACCCAAAATGGGCATGTCATATGTTATGAGCCTAGGAATCTTAAAGAACATGAAATAAATTATGCTACCCATGAATTAGAGCTAGAATCCATAGTTCGTGCCTTAAAAAAGTGGAGACATTATCTCATGGGAATAAAGTTCGAGATAAAGATAGATCATAGTTGTCTGAAACACTTGTTTGAGTTGCCCACACTAAATTCCAGGAAAACAATATGGTTTAAATTTCTTAGTGAATATGATTTTGACATCAAACATATCAAGGGGAAAGAGAATAAGGTGGTTGATGCACTTGACCAATAAGGAAGGACGTCAACCTTCCTTAGGAAGCTAACAATAGAGTACAAGTCATATAAAACAAGCAAGGCGAGAAAGAGAAGTAATTCTATAATAGTTTTCTGATCATTGTCAACGTTAGTCATTTTTTTATTGTAATAAAAAATCCTCCAGTCTAAGTAAATAATGGCAATGTCTATTTTAGTGAATAGTTAGTTGTGTCAGTAAACGTTGCAGAAAATTTCTCTTTCCAATCTGATTGCGCAGAGAAATGTAGAAGAATAAAGTGGCATTTACCATTTGTAGAACATCGCCTTGATTGTTTAAGAAGGGATACAATCCTCTAATACATTTGATGAAGTTTTTGGGAATCCTGCGGTATTCATTTTCCTTGTGTAACATTGAGTTTTGTTTTTGCTGAGACGAGTGAGAGAACAATCTTGCATTTGCATTTTTGTTGTTATGTGAGGGTTGAGAGAGAGAATGCGCACCAAAGGAATTGGTGCGCATATCCTATTGTGCTAAACGTATCAGCAAGATGTCCCTTCATTTCATTTGGTGGACAATGTAGAGAATAGGCAAGGTGTCTATCTCCTGCAAGGGCGTTTTCCTTCTTCCTATTGAACTAATCTCCCAATTTGCTTAGTCTACTGAGTGCCTCCTTTATTCAGATCAATCAGAGCGTGTATTCAAAGAAAAATGATCCTCCATTGTGCAAGATTTCCACACATAGTCAGATCAATTAATAACATGCCTCCATTATGCAAGAGTCCCACAAAAAGTCAGATCAGTTGGTATCAGAGCGTGTTCTATCCTTGAGACCAAGAACTTCATCCACCAGATTCAATTTTTTTTTGGGTCTTCATACTTATTCTCATGCTTTTTCTTAGAGCGTTCATTTCACCCTTCTCAGGGTTGCTCCCACACCCTCCTCAGGGTCTATTCAGTGTCTGTCGACCATGCCGCCTCGACGAGAGGCCTCCTATGAGGAATCCAACACAACCACATCAACTCCAGTTGCAGACTTGGCACTGGCTCTCCAAGAAATGATTTGACTCCAAAAACAATGACCTCCAACGACCATGCAGTTGGACACCTATTTTCAGTTACCTAATTTTTTCGGCCAAATGAATGGAGAGACATTCGATTCCTGGATCCGTAGCCTCTCCACTTACTTCAAGACCTCGCCTGAGATGGAAGAGGCCACCAAATTGCAGATATCCAACCTTCAACTAGAAGGAATCAAACAAACCTGGTGGGACACACAATTGGAAAGCTCATAATTGATCGTCAAGATCGGTATAATGTATTCCCCAACAAATGACTGCATTGCGTCATGGGATATGTTCTATCAGGTATTGAGGGAATGCTTCTACCCTCTAGGCTATCTTCAGAATTTGCTTGCCAAGTGGTTACAACTTCGTCAACTTTCCATTCAATCAGTTCAAGGATACATCGATGTCTTCTGCAAGATGCGCATCCAGCTACATGTCAACGAACCAGATGAGATATTAATAATTAAGTTCAATTCTAGTTTATTGTTACCTCTCCAGATGGAGGTAGATATTTTTGATAGCGCTTCATTAGACAAGGCTTTCTTACAGAGCTTGGTAATAGAAAGAAAGGTGGATCCTCACATTTGATATCTGTCAAATTGAACCCAAGATGATAACCCACCTCCTTCTCATTCTCAACCTTATCCTTCTTCCTTGTTGGTGACCAAAAATGCAGTTTGGTGTAATTTTCACAAGATCAACTCCCATAACTTTGTCAACTGTGGAGCCATTAAAATTAACCACCCCCATCATACCTTTCTTGCAGAGGCCACACCCACTGAGTTTCTCAAGCAACCAGAATTCATCTCTCTCACCAACCCCATTGAAGCTGACCCATCCCTCATTCTCATGACTACACCAGAACCAGGTCGTCATAACGTTCCACTATTCACTCACAATTTCCAAATTAAAAATGAACTCGCCACTCATTCTAGAAAATGGAAGTCAAAAGAATCTGATATCACAAGAACTAGTCCAACATCTGCAACTCCCCACCACCCCACACCCCGATCCATATCATCTTGGATGGGTACAGAAGGGTGGTCCTCGCATTACTATTGCTCAGTGTTGTGCTGTCACTTTTGCCATTGGTCCTTTTTGTGACACTGTGATCTACGACATGTCACCGTTAGATTGTGTTGATATCCTTCTTGGTATTCCTTACCAACAATACCGACAAGCGGTGTATCATGCCAAGACTCATTATTACCACCTTAAACAGGTTGGGCACACCTATGTACTTACTTCATCATCTCTCACTTCACCACCATCGCGAATCAATACCATAGCCACTCACCATGTTATCAATACCAACAATGTCTCTCTTTGTTTGACCCGCCATGTTCAGCCTAAGAACCTCACTAATCCTTCACCTGCCACATTACTCCCTCTACTCCCATAATTTTCTAATGTATCACAGTCTCCCTCAAGGCTCCCACCCTCTCGAGCCTTTTCTCCATCCATCGATCTCATTCCTAATGCATCATTACCCAATGCTCCATCATCTCGCCTGGTTACCCAAGACACTATCGAACGTCCTCTAGTTACCACTTACCATTCTTGCACCCAAGAAACAATTAAATATCGATACCCCTTACCCTAGATTGCCTCTTAGTTTTATCTTGGAGCAATGAGTAAACAAGGAGGTCACTCGGTGACTTACCACTCTGAGACCTTGTCCACAGCCAAATTTAATTACCGCCACTACGCCAAATAATTCCACCTCCTGATGCCGGATTTGCAGAAGTGGCACCCTTACAACAGGTCCACTCACTCTTCCATAGACTTCTTACCTTTCGATTTCTGTCTTGGATTTCAGTATCGGGTGCCCACATAGATACCTCGCATTTTTAATACATCGGGATCAACACATCAACATCGAGAACAACAGGTTGACCATATTGGCATTCATAATTTATCACAGAAACACACTGCAGTCGCAGATTCCTTTCAATTAACACTAGATCTTGCCAAGCAACATCATGTTTCATACATGTTCGGTCAACAATGTCAAACTCCAGAGACATGACAACGAAAGTTCCCTCCGTTGGTGGCAGAAGCAGGGACGCTTCCAAATCTAAACGAGGAATTGGACCAATAAGTAAGGACTTCAACCTTCCTTAGGAAGCACACAACATAGTACAAGTCATCTGCAAAAAACAAGGTGAGAAAGAGTGATGCGACCCCCCTGCCCTCCTTGGGGGTTTTGCGACCTCTCGGTCAAGGATCTTCAATAACTGAGATGGATCAACTCTTCAGGCCCCCTTGTTGGAACCCAATCAATTTATACAAGTCCCTTTTTCCCTAAGGCATAGGTTCTATGAGAACTCGTTGGCTTTTGCTAAACCTTTGTTCTCTCTTTAAATTTGGGATAACGATGTTAGCTCCTTTTGCTAGGCCCCCTCTCCTCATATGACCATGGACTATGACCACGGGCTAGTTACATTCATGGTTCAGGGTTCAGAGGAAAAAATGGTCAGGTGTTTCAAAAAGCGCAAAGCCAGGAGCTGGAAAAAAGGAAATGTACATGAACACCAAGGATGATGCAGCAGCAACAGGGAAGCAGAGGAGTAGAAAGACAACTTCAAGAAAAAGTTTGGGATCCAGGAGGATTTCAACCGAGCTAGAAAGATCATGAGCAGGAGCTCATGATTTTCGTAGCCGTGGAGTATGATGCAGAAGCATCGTTCCACCTCAGCATGTGCCAACCGATTAACACACATGGTGCACATTTAATGAAGGGAGAGACACCACTCTCTCATTTTTCCTCGAGAATCAAAAGCGTGATCCATGCATTTAATTATGACAAGATGGAAGAGCCAATTTGTGCCTTTGCACAAGCTGGAGACAAGGTTTCCATTAAGTGATTGAAGGTAGGAGGGACCTGCATCCAATTTGGAGCAGATTTCCATCATTGTAATTTTCCCATTAGATAGGCATTTTGAATGGTGATTTGACACCAATATTTTAGCTTGGAGGGAAGCTCGTCAAGCCCCTCTTGTATAAATATTTGTATTATTTCCCATTAGTGGTTGTTGTTGGACGGTTGTTGATAGAAGATAGTCGATTCACAATGTATATGTTAAGGAGTAGTGAATAACAATGTATGAATGTATGTAAGTTTCAATTGAATGAATATAACATAAGAATATTGTCCCAAATGTGTGTGGTTGTTGTGTCTATCTGAATGAGTGAATGGTAGACTTTCTGTTATTTTCAATTTTCTGTTATTCCTTGTTTTTGTATCCATGAATGCATTTACAGGGTTGGATACATGAGTCACTGTGAAGAGTGAATAAGTTTCATTTGTTTCTCTTCTTTAAGAGAGTGCAAGGTGTGCATAGTGTCCACAAGGAGTGCGTGACTGAGTCTGTTTCGACTCGAAGCTCAGGAGAGTTAGTGTGAAATTTATGTGTGCAAGGAGTGCATCGATGTCCGCAAGGAGTGCGTGATAGAGTTTTCAGACTCGAAATCTTAGGAGAGGTAGTGTGATTCCAATCATGAGAGACATAAGTGGTTTGAAAATAGTCACAAAGAGGGTGAAGCCATCCACAAGGAGAGGTTAAGTTGTGGATGAAAATCTGTTGCAAGGTGTGCAAAGATCGAGATTTCGACCATGTGTCGAAGGAGGTGTTCAGAGGAACCAGGGGAAACTGAGGAAGTAAATCTCAAGAGGGAGAGTGGTGGAAAATATTCATGGAGAGAAGTCCTTGAATTCTTCACTAAAAATCAGTGGACGAGATTGGTTCCGAGAGGAGGAAGGCGAACGATTCGAGACCATCAGTTCTGGGAAAGCTACGTGGAGGATATTCGAGAAGTGTTTCAACACTTTGGAGTTCGGAAATTTTGAAGGCTTGACGAAAGTGAAGTCACGAAGTCCGAATTCACGAACAGATTTCAATCGTTGATCGCAAAAGAGGCACGTGGAAACAAACTAAGGAATTCGAGAATCGAAAGTCTGGAGGTTCGCGGGCGAGAAACCTAGAGTTTTGCAAAGTCGCGAAACCTGAACCATAGTGGGGCCAACATATTTGAGGAGATGCATGGAGAGAGCTCAGAGATTCAGAGTAGAACATTTTGGGAAGAAGAGAAGGAAGAGTTCGGGATATCCCTGAAGCCCGAGTTGCGAAGGGGTAGACCCACGGTCATAGCCATGGTCACCAGGAGGAAAAAGGGACCCAAAGAGTCTCTCCAACTCAGTATTTTAAATGATCCAAGACTGGGAGGTCGAGCAACCCTTTGGAGGGAAGGGGGTCTGTGCCAAAGAGAAGTAATTCTATGATATTTTTCTAATTGTTGTCAGCTTCATTCATTATTTTATTGTAATAAAACATTCTCCAGTCTAAGTAAATAATGGCGATGTCTATTTTAGTGAATAGTTAGTTGTGTCAGTAAATGCTGCAGTAAATTTCTCTTGCCAATTTGATTGCGTAGAGAAATGTAGAAGAATAAAGTGGCATTTACCATTTGTAGAAGACAACCTTGATTGTTTAAGAAGTGATACAATCCTCTAATACATTTGATGAATATTTTGGGAATCCTGTGTTATTCATTTTCCTTGCGTAACATTGAGTTTTGGTTTTGCTGAGACGAGTGATAGAACAATCTTGCATTTGTGTTTTTGCTGTTATGTGAGGGTTGAGAGAGAGAATGTGCACCAAAGGAACTGGTGCGCATCTCTTATTGTGCTAAATGTATCGGCAATATGTCCCTTCATTTCATTTGGTGGACAATGTAGAGAATAGGCAAGGCATCTATCTCCAACAAGGGCGTTTTCCTTCTTCCTATTGCGCTAATATCCCAATTCTCTTAGTCTACTGAGTGCCTCATTTATTTAGATCGATCAGAGTGTGTATTCAGAGAAAAACCTGCCTCCATTGTGCAAGATTCCCACACATAGTCAAATTAATTAATAACACGCTCCATTGTGCAAGACACCCACACAAAGTTAGATCATGCACTTAGAAGAAGGGTGCATGAAATGCATGTTGCAACCATTAGTATGTGTAAGAAAAAATTAAAAGATAGAATTCTAGAAGCTATAACAACACACCCACATTATGCACAAGTTAAAGAAAGATTACAACAAAATAATGTATAGCAGGAATATAAATATTATCGGTTGGAAGAGGAAAAAATCCTCTGGTTTAGGAAATGTTTTTGTGTTCCTAACACATAGGAATTGCGAAATATTGTGATGAAAGAGATGCACAATGGACCCTATGCTAGAAATCCAAGGTACCATAAGACAATTACAACAGCAAGAAGCCAATATTTTTGGCTAGGAATGAAAAAAGATGTGGTTGATTACATAGCCAGGTGCATGGAATGTCATAAAGTGAAGACTGAACATAGGCATCCGACAAGATTATTACAACCATTGCCCAATCCTGAACATAAATTGGAGGTAGTTACATTACATTTTTTCACCAAGTTGATAATAACACCAAATAAACATGATTTCATCATGGTAGTGGTAGAAATACTTACAAAGGATGCACATTTTATACTAGTGAAAATGAATCACAAGGAAACTAATATTGCAGAAATTTACATGAAGGAAATTTCTTGGCTTTATGGCGTGCTCAATGAAAAAGTGTCATACAAAGATTCCAAGTTCACTTCCAACTTTTGGAAGGGATTTGGGACTAACTTGAATTTCGGCACAACATATCATCTAGAGTCAGATGGGAAAATAGAGAGGACTAACTGGATAATTGAAGATATGTTGAGAATGTATGCAATGAACAAGCCTTCCAAGTGGGAAGACTACCTTCATCTAGTTGAGTTTTTTATTATAATAATTGTAACATACCTAGCAACCAACAGGTCGAGCATGCTACCTCACAAACACACTTCTTGAACCAATTTCGAATCTTGATAACAATTAACTAATAAAGAAGCATGAAAGAAATGAAATAATCGTACATACAATAATCAAGATTCATGCTAGACTAAAAAATAAAACTTAAACATGCCATGCACAATAATAACCAGTAAGAAGACACATTATAAATACACATCTTAGTGATAATAATTAATGCACAGTGGAAATAAATATACAAGCAAGGGAAACCATGACAGAGAACACTTATCTTAAAAAAAACCAATCACCAACTAACAACAAACCAAGGACGTTCCACCTAACCTTAGACGTTGTTGTTCCAAGTCTAAAAAATATCTCATGTTACTCCCCAACCCAGGGGTAACTAAGGAGATGATGTCTCAAGGCCCACAGGTAGAAGATATGGAGTGTTGAGAGCCAAATGACCAGCTGAAACTACATTGAGCAGACAAAGCCCCCCATCTCCACCACACATCACCATTCATCGTCAACAACATAGCAGAGTCCGCCACACCATCCTACCTAGAAAGGACATCAATTCTTGATTCATGAGGTAACACATCCAATCTCATGGTAAGTATCACTTTAATAATTGAATAATTTGAGCACGTTGCAAAGGGTCCTTTCTTGATTATGGAACGTTTGCTTGGAAATTATACCTTTTTCCTTATTTCACCTTGGTGGTTTACATGGTTTCAAGTAAGTGGGTCACCCTCAGGATAATGGTTGCAACTAAGGGGTCTCCTTGAATGGTCATTGTACCACTCATGCTCATACTTACCTCTTCACATACATCTTCCCCTCAATTTTCTCATCTTTTAGGTTTTTGGGTTCATTGACCCCAAGAAGGGCTTGTACCTCATTTCATGGGAAGAAGGGGCTAAAGGCCCAGAGGTATTGTAGTTAACACTTTAAAAGTAAAAATAAATAATCTGTCCTTCTATATGTTCACCCTAAGGTCCAGAGAGCAATGAAACACTTCTCCATAAAAAATGAAGGATCTTTAAAAAAGAAAATGTCATTTAATTTCTAGTGCATATGGAACTCAATGTGTTGTAAATCAAAGTGGAATTGCGGTGCTCTTTTTATTTCCTTGCACATAGCACTCAATGTTCGAACCACAAAAAATAAATGAAAGGAAAATAAATGGCTTGGAAAAATGTTGCATTGTAAACGAAGGGATGCAACACACCCTCCACAAAGGCACCCATAAATGAGACAATATGATCCCTTGATATGTTAGGAACCCCATGCCCAAACATATTACCCCCATCCACCTCATATTTACTACATGGTATAGATAGAGTCTTCTTGGAAAACATTCCTTGACTTGGGGGTTGGCCTACCCAGTAGGGCATCATGACAAGCTTCCCATACCTAGATTTGGAAAAGTTTATAAGGTCTTTGAGAATTTGTTTAGTTTGAAAATGGGGGATTTAATGCACATGTTTTTGTGGTTATTTTGTTAAATATGGCTTACTTGACATGATACATGTGACTTGTGGACCCTTGGAGGGCGTATTTTCTTGTCTTTGTAGGACCTTTCCTGGTGGAAGACATTCATGAATGGACTAAGACACTTGGACCTTTATATGGGATTGAAATCCCATTGGATGGATGTTGTGCCCCACTCATTGCAGGCCTAAGATGATGAAATTTTCACCTTGACAGGCGTCCCCAACACATGATGAACACCTGAAACCATGAAGAGAAGGTGACGTCACCTTCCTATGCCCTAATGTCCTTCTTGGAGAGCTTGATGTCACACATTTTGGAGGACGTTGGGCCATTTTAGTGCACTTGATGGTTTTGTGGGCCTTGAGGCCCTGCCTTCTTTCTTGATATGGGGATGTCGTGGAAACTTCCTAGCATGACGTCTTGGCCTTGGAAGGCTTATCTTCACACGTTCCACGTTGGAGATGATTCTTAGAGGCTTATGTACCATCATTTTATTATTTTTGGTCAATCTAGAGCCTATGTGGGAAAAAGAACAAATCGATTTGCTAATTAAGCATAGTGACTTAGGTTTTAGGCATAATATTATGGATTTAATTATAAAGTGGATAAACTGTTGAGATTTGGGTACCTTGGAAAGTGGTCCTCTTGTGTTTGTGAGTCTCTAAACACGCATTAGTAAATTTGGGTCATATTTCGACAACCCTTTCGATGTAATTATGATGTAATGTTGTTGGGATCATGACAAACATTGGCCCCTCCAAACGTCGTTTCTGGTACTGTCTCAATTCCAACGAATGTTCTTGTGTCTCACTTCTGATGCATCTTATGGAAGCGTGTCATCCAAAGCTCAATTTTGCAGTGACACAAATTTTCGTCGCACTTCCGACGTATATTTACATGTCGTCTTAATTATGATGACAATATATGGTTTACATGTCGTCTCTACTACGATGGAAAATTTCGTCGCAATAGAGACGACCATACATTTTTTAGACCTTAATTGATGACGAAAGACGTCGTCTTCATGCCAACGCCAGAAACTATGCACCGACGAATTTTCCATATCTGCGATGTTTTATATCATCGGAAAAGCGTTGAAAGTCAGACGGCATAAGTGCGTTAGTGTGTCCCTAGTGAGATGAAAGGAACGTTGGAACACTGATGCATTGTAAGTAATTTTTTTTTAAATATAAATGTGTTAAAGCACTAAAATTTTCTCGAAACTAAAGGGATAAAAAAGTTCAATATCAATTAAACTGACCTAACCATACATGAGGAGAAGGATCCAAGAGGAATTTTTTTTCCATGAAATGGAATTGATGATGTAAGGGTCACTAATCTTATGGACACTCTTATCAAGGACACTAACAAGCTCTTGGATTCTAAATACTATGGCATTATTCTACCAAAGTATTCTGAAGATACTCACTTGAAGAAATATTTGTAGAAATATGTGTTATCATTGCCTCCTTGTCTTGATTCCAAGTATTCAACACATGATGAAGGTAAACCACTATAAATATAAATAGTATAGATTGAAACCTAGGTGAAGGTCATGTTTCATAAATATGATTTGACAAGGTGAGATTCATGAGAAAAACATAGTGCAAATACACACACACACACACACACACACACACAATATTGTTCCAAGAAGAAAGAGAGGGGTGTTATGAATCTAATCAATGAAGGTTATCATAATACATCTCTATCAAGCACACTTATGTGTTGTAAATAAGCATATATTCCACAATGATAAAGCCTCGTGACACTCCATTCACATGCAATATGGAATTTGATGACTAAGAGTAATAATAAGAAAATATTGTGAGTATTACCTTGCTTCCTAGTGATAATGTTTCTTCTCAATAAAGGATTGTAAATGAGATCATACCACTCACTAAAGATGTCACTTCTAAGGGTGTTGAAACTCCAATAAAAGATATAATTTTGATAGACACTCTACCCCATTTCATGTATGATAATTTCTAGATCACAGTAGAGCAACTAGAACCTAGGGAGAATCAGTCCTAGATCTTGAACCAATTGTCATGCATGGTGAAGATAAATATGATTTTGACAAAGAGGTGATCACAATGAGAAGAAATACAAAATTAACAAGAAAAGATAAAAATCATGTAAGATATTGTTTTTATATTCCATTCATACTTGCAAATATTATAATCATGTTTCTTATGACGACATTGAATGTTAGATGGAATCATCATTTTCTTGAAGATCTATAGAAAAGGGTAATCATCTTGTTCTCTTTGATGTGCATGGAATTTATGATGCTTTAATTATTTCAGTGATACTTTTCACAATATACCAACCTCACATACCAATTTCAAGTTCTTAGGTGAAACATTTTGGATAGCATAGTATAGAATTATGTAGGATCCAATGATCCTTTTCCAAACTACTTACCTTGAAGCTTTATGGAATATGCGAAAAAGAATACTTAAAAATTTGGGAAATCATATCAGTTCTAATATGTTGAGAAAATTGGATATGGAAGGTATCACTTAGGTAGCTAGAAATCTCTAATTGAAGTTCCTACTCCTAAATAATCAATGCCAATCTTCTTCAAATTTAGTTCTATGTGTTAATGCAAGGTTACTAGTTTCGCTTGAAACCAAGGAGGTGCAATTCAATACCCTATCTAATTCACAAAGGTTGTGCTCTCCCATATTGAGTGTAATATTATATTAATTGTGGCAATAAAATATTCATCAAATTCACCATTTCAGTAACACCACTAACTTCTAAATTGTTATCGATACCAAAATACCCATTAGATGGTCCCCATGCACAATATGTTGTTATGGGGTAAACTCACACTAATTTTGAGTTACCTCATTTTTAGCATTTGAAATATAAGAATATGAATCCACAAAATGTGCAAACAAGGAATTCATGGATAGAACAACCCCATTGATATCTTGAGTCAGCTCTTGCACATAAGAAATAATTTAGTGGAAAGAAGTGTTTATGAGGATTATTGTTGAACCATATCATTGCTTCTAGATTATCTTTTTGTTTACAAGTGCTTAGAAGGAAAGGCCTAGTCAAGAAGAAGATTCAATGGTGGCTTAAGGGTTGAAGGGAGAGTGATGGTAACATTGCTTCAAAAAATTTGATATTAAGTTTAGAAGCGATATCATGACAAAGGATATGCATGTGCATGAATTTCGAATTTTGAGTAACCTAAATTAATGGAAGATAACATATGAAATGGTGGAAGGTGGAATTTCACAAATGAATATCTGGTCTCAAGAAGGTGGAGAAATTTGCATGGATATATTAAGAGTGAAGAGATGAGAATATTGCATGAAAGTGTCTTTTCCATCATACCTTTGCACCAAGCCCAACTCACAAGGAGTCTCTATATGCTTGGATGTGTAACTCTTGTGTGGAATTTGTCATAAATTCCATTCAAAGATAATGTGGATCCCAATATCTCTAAACTTTAATCACATGCATCATGGTGACATAATCACTATAAAATTTGTGACTCATAGTCCTATATTATTTCCTATCGTAACAATACTCAGTGATCATGGAGTATCCAAGTCATTAGAAACCAAGAGTTGGAAGAGGTAAGGAAGGAAAATCTACAAGATAAGGAATAGAGGGGTGCACCATTTCTAGTGAAAGAAATCTTGGTTTTCGTCCCAACCAATTATCCAACAGGCACATGCAAGCCAAGGAATAAGAGTGACTCCATATTTGAGAGACAATCATGGATTTTAGAATATGACCCATATGGCCCATGCAGTGGCCCTCAATTACTCATTAATGATCCACATACATCCCATGGGATGAATTTCCCTAGTATATTGGTTTTATATGGGTTGTTAGCAATCTATAGGCAACAAATTAAGACTTGAAAGACTAGAATATGGCTCATGGAAGTCATGGAAAACAACAATGACGTTTTAATGTTTCCAACAATCAATTAGAGAATGAAATTCAAATTTGGAAACTCTCTATAATATTGTAACAACCACATTATCTAATCCATTGATTCTACATCTCAGATATAAACCAATGATGTGCATTCTAGAGATATTGGGATTCTTTAATGGCTAAGTGAAATGAATACATGAAGAAAAACTAAGAGCATTTCCTTAAAATGAAACATCACACCATTAAAATTACCATTAAATAATTGAAGAAAAGAGGAATCCAAGGCCCCTCAAGATGTTCCCTCTATCTCTATGAAGCTGAAATGGTTCAACACAATTTATTTGAGTGTGAATATGTTTAATGTTTAAGTGTTAATAATATGTTTACTGAATATCTTCTATAATAAATTAAGTGTTTATGTTTACTGTTTTGAGTTTAAGAAGCATATATCCACAACAAAAATAGCCTACAAGCCCTAGATTGACAACTTATTATTGCAACATAACTGGATTTTTCTTTAACCATGACGATCTTTGAAATAAATACTATATCTACAAAGAAAAAGTTATTTTTTAAACCATTTGGTAACACACAATGAAGGCTATAGATCAACAAATACACAAAGGAATGATTTTAGATCAACAAATACACAAAGGAATGATTTTAGATCAACAAAAACACAAAGGCATATGTGTTACCTCCAATATCTACACCAAAATATTTCTTCTAACTTCTTTGCGTAACCCTTTGCTTTTGTTTCCCAATCCTTGGTGATTTTATTCATGCCTTCTAATTTATATTGGGCGTCAACCTATAAACATAAGAAAGCATTCAAATTTATAAAATATCAAAATGCTCAAGAAACAATAGAATTATGACATATGAGGTCCCATTCAAGGTACTTGAAACATATTAAAATTAAATAGTCATTAAAATGATTTGGATAACATACCTCCCCTGATCACAGCTCATCCACCATTATGTTTGTCTAATACCTACAGTGCCAAATCATTCAACCTCCATAAATATCTATAAAATTAATACAACTCATATTGGTAGCATTATTTACTCTAAGATGCATTTTTAAGAGAATGTCAAAACATACCTTGACAATGCTTCCAAGCACCTTATAAGCCTTCTTTTTGGACTAGCCCCTCATCATCCTAGATTCAAACATGGATTTACTCGATGAGATAAAACTACAAACTTGATAGATATATAATGATGATGACACACGCTCCCTCCACAACCCGCAGGTCGGAAGGTCCACGTCAACACAAGATCTTTCCCTTTTACACTGGCCTGAAGAGCTTCAGAATGGCTCTTCTATTTCCCTTTCGGGAAATCTGCACCCACAATCAACTTCAGAAATTCCCCTTTTTTCTTCGGGAAATCGGACTTCGCACTTTCGCGAATCCGTTGGTCACGCATCTTGTTCCCAATCTATGAAACCCGAAAACAGTCAACGCTGACCCTTCCTCTTCCTCTTTCGGACTTTTCCCTATCACGATTTCGGCGGTCGCAATGTCCAACAACTTGTTCCCATGATTCCCGAAATCCAATATTCCGAAATTCTGATGCACTCACAAGGTTGACCTTTCAACGCCACTTTACTTCTGTCGGGACTTCGGACTTCGCAATATTGCGAATCCTAATGCAATGTATTTGGAACTTCACTCTCGAAACTCTGAAACAGTCAACGAATTTTGACTCCGTGTCAATAGTGCGCCACTTGTCCGCTTCGCTGACTCTTGTGGCCCCACACCGTTCTCTTAGCCTTCGAGATTTTGTGTTTCATGATATCGCGATTCCCTTTGCAAGATTTTCGGAACTTCAACCTATGAAACCCCGATATAGAAACCCACGTGTAAATCCGAAGGCCCTTGTGCCTTGGATCTACAGTCCTATTCCTCTTGAGCTTAGAACCTTTTGATGCTTTCGTCGTAACTTCCCTGCTCCTTCGCAAGATTCGATGACTCACAGGACTTCGCGAATTCTCCATAGAGAATTTTGACCGTTCGTCTCTTCCTCTGAGAATCGGTCCTCCTACGATCTGACGTTGCTACGCCTTCCTTCGAAATTTCAAAGTACTTGGCCTCGTGCCTTCCTTCAACTCCTTCGAAGGTTCAAATCCTTCTGAGCTTTTCACGGCTCTGCGTCTTTTTAGAAAAAAAAACCCTTGCACGCACTCCTTGCGACAGACTTTCAAACACTTCCAAGTGTTGAAATCTTTCGACTCTGCACACACCTACAACAACAGTCTCTCAATACTCCACTTAGGTCCACAACCCTGAGACTTCACTCAGCCTGCGCACTCCTTGCACGGCTCCTGTTCCAACTGCACTTCTATGGAAATGAGAACAAAAAATTTCTCTCCTAAGCTTTAAGAGACAAACCTCTGAACACCTTGTCGACGCACTCCTTGCCGAAAATTCAACTGCACTCCTTGCAAGAACTCTTGCTCAGATAGAGAAACAATTGAAACTCATTCCTCTCCTCTTTCCTCTCAAATTTCAAACATTCAACAAGAAATCATCCATACATAGCATAAAAGCAATTGCATGACAGAAAGAGTAAAACATTCGTGAGCATAACATTCAAATACACATACACAGAGAATATATGAACACCATGAGTCTGAATCACAACTTTCTTGTATTAATTCAAAACTTCTGTACATGGAGTCTGCTACATAGCTCTTTGCTTCTCTTCTATTCTCTCTTCTATAATCTTCATGCTCTCATAATAATGTTACAATACACAATGAGGGTGTCTATATCCCGTTTCCCTCTTGCGCTCTAAAACTGTTAAATCTAACATTCAATTCTATCTACCTGCATTAACTACTATAAATGCCTTCTACCTACTAAGGACGAGAGCAAATTGCTCAAGGTCCGTTTACATTATACAAGTGCGCCTCCACTTGATGTTTCCTTAATGGTTTAAGATATTTCAAAATTTGTACAGGGCGCTTTTCCAACTGTCCGTTGTCTCCACACTGGCTCGCTTGAGATGATCCTGCATCATATAACTAAATAGAAATCATGAATAAGCCGTCTAATCTTGGAGAAAACCTCCCTCAATCTTAAGGAGCAACAACGAAGTCAACATTGACTATGTTGCTACTCGGTTGGATCAAGGGATATTTTCTCCAATATTAAACGACTCCAATAAATTGTTCTCTATTCAACAGGGCCAACCACGTGAAGGTGGAAGCTCCTATGCCCCCTTCCCCCCTCCCCCCTCACATCACTCTCAATTCCCCAATACCCAATGTATATTTTACTAGAAAATATGCATTAAAAATATTCGAAATTTATAAAAAGTGATTGTAAAGCTAAGATAAAATAAGTACAAAGTTGTTGGATTTCCTTTTTCTTTGAACATAAGTACTGCAAATTAATAGAATTGGATTTTTTTTTATCTATCTATCCATATTTTACTAAGCATCTATATTTCATATTTAACTAACATAAGTACAAGAAAATATGCAATAACTCATTTAAAGGCAATGCAACAAAAAGTATGCAAGAACTCATTCAAAGGCACATGTCATAAAAAATAGTTTTTATAAATGAGGTTTATCATCCAAAAAATGTTCCAAGTATACTAGCTATATGTACATCAATCTGTCTTATAATAATATTATACATCATCATTTTTTTAGGTCTCTTATGTTCTTTCCAGTTCTTAATTAAATCATCAAAATCCACATCCTCATTTTCTAGGGGCTCTTCAGAAGATGATTGTGCTTGAGTCCTCTCATGCAGAGCACGTCTGGTCTCGTACTCATGGCATGTAGGCCTCTATGAGGGGGAACCACTTACAAAAACAAAAAATATTAAATTTATATGGCCAATTTTTAAATATCATTGAAGTAGTTCACTAATATTAAAAAAAAACTATTCAATGTAATTATTTACCTAGTGCATTAGTCGACATTGTTGGAATGGATGCCATGTACTCGTCTTCAGGTGTAGAAGCCTCAAGCATGACATTATCTGCCATTGAAACCACAAAATTTATAAGGAAACAATCATAAATGTATAAGTAAAAAAAATAGAAGTACAAAATTCATAACTAAAAAATTATTAAGTATATGATTAATATACAATTATATTACCGTCGTTCACCTCAGTCGTAGAAACATCATGGGGCTGCACCCCACTGAAATGGGGCTTCTCGGGAGCACCATGTTATGGCGACACTGCGTGCTATCAATGCATTGTTCTTTAGTACTAATGGCTCATTGATAATGCTTCTCCCCTAATTAAAACAAAGTAACACATTAAATTTATGGACGACATCAAACATGAATGTATTTTATAAGTAATGAAATGTTAATGTGGATTGAATTTTATTTACCTTATCTTGCAAACTAGATCTTGGGGTCTACCTCATGCTTTTTCGATGTTCGATGAAAGATTGATAGACATACCTGTAACCAATCTGGAGGTCTTCCTCTGTGGTTTCAGTGCTGAAGTTGTCACCCTGCATTGTATAAGAGTATGTATTTTTAATGTTATTGGCTGCAATTACTTGAAAGTTGGAAGGCAATACAAATAATATTTTAAAGATGTTTGGGTACCTACAATTCATGATTGTAACTTCATGTAGCCTCCCTGGCCTAGCTTGTGTTGGCCATGTTTGGAAATCCTTGGTTTGGTTTCCTTCAAAGTGTCAGGAAACCTATCATCAAAAGTTAAAAGTATGTTATATACCACACTTTTATTTAGATCTAAAGAAAATTAAAGGTATTGAATTCAAAATGTAATTTACCTTCGGGTACTAGTTGGTATTTTTCCTTCTTTTCTCATTTTTTTTTCCTTTTCATCCTCAATGAGCACCTTCCAATCCTTATCTAGAACCATGGGAAGATGCTCATACCTAGGGTTCTTTTGCAAGTGAACCCTATACACATCTTGCATAAATTTTAAATATTGACCAGCTAAGGAGGTGGTTGCTTTTTTATTGAAGGTGTCTACTCCAAAGAGGCCTTCAAGATAATACATAAGTTTTTCTTTGAGGTTGGAATTCTAGGAATTCCACCTCGTGCTTATGGTTGGCCCTAAAATCACCAACACCTTGGTCTCCAAGTGCATATAAAAATGGTCGTTTCCTACACGCAAAAATATATGATCATTAATTTAAAAATAATAATCTAGATGATTTATGTTTGAGATAGACAACATGAAACGTTTAAAATATTAAAAAATACCTGGGAGTCTTATTTGATTTAATGGAAGTCCTTCCTCATTGACCATAAATGCGCATGGAAGGGTCCCCGTGCTAGTAACACATCTCTCTCCAAGAAATGCAACCATATAATCCACATCAATAGGCTCATCTCTGTCACCACCTCCAGAGCCTGATTGTGTGGCTTCCTGTGGGTGTGTTTCATGGCTCCCATCTAAAGGTGTGGAAGGTGGAGAATTAAATAGCCTAGAAGGTATACGAGGTACCACATTAGGAATATGTTGCATCTGTGTAGTGTCACTACTACCAACATCGGGTTGAACAGACTCCAAATGACTCTATACAAGAAAGAAAATGGTTTTTCGTTTAGATAATGAAAAATTTAAAAAACAACTTTCATAATTGAACTTATGACATTAAAAAATAAATTTAAATTATGGTTATTACCTTATATGTCCTAAGTTGTGTCATAACAAATGTGATCCTTTGTTTGACCTCAAGATTTTGATCTTCAAGGTCTAACAAGTGAACAAGTTCATTGTTCGCTTTAATGATCTTTTTTTGTATTATTACCATCGGGTTGAGGGATGAATAAAAATCCTCCTCGTTGGGAGAATCATGAGCATAATGGCCCATAGACTACACATTTCAACAAAATAAATATTATTTCACTTATATAAACAAATAAAATAACTGATCACCACACAAATAAAATTATATAAACAAATAATAAATTCACGTATAATGTAAGTCGAAATTGTTAATCATTTACATGTTATGCGGATGGCCCTTTTCCATAATCATCTTGCCACATTATAATATAATTAGAACCACAAAATATTTAAAAATTTGTTAAAGATAAAAAAAAATTGATTTCCACACAAATAAAATTATATAAACAAATAATAAAATTCACATTAAATGTAAATCGAAATTGTTAATCATTTAAATGTTAAAGATAAAAAAAAAAATATAATGCAGTAAGTAGAAGTTGATTAAAGAGGTGTTGCATAAGTACGCACACACTATTAGTCAGTGTATCGATTCGATTCAAATAGTAATCCACTAATAACTCTTCCCTGAGAGCTATCTTTTTTATTGTGCACATGACTACCTGATTCCCTTCGTGTCCCTCATATATGCAATTTGGTTGCTTGTTTCTTGTCCTAGGTCGTATGTTGTTTATAAACCTTGCTATATTGTCAGGATATTTAGGCATTCCATCAATATAGATAGTCACTCCCTTATTTTTATCGTTGTTTATTAGCTGCATATAATTTTCGACGAGTGCATATCTCTACATACTTCACATGTACTGGACCAACCTCATTCGCGATATGACATAGTCCATCAATTCAGTTATTGTATTGTATTTTACAGTTATTCCATCCATGGAAAATATCCCCGGGCCATGCAGGGAGGATGGTGCAATGCGATACGTCCTATTGTTGACAATGAAGTCAGTTTCCAACGAAGGCAGTTCCTTAGGTACCCATTGTTTCACCAGATTCTTATACCTTAGTGGCACCTCTATCTCTCCTATGCTCTCATCCTCATAAGAGCATGATCCTCCTTTGGCAAGAAAAAATTACATGCGTCTATGGAATTTTCTTCTGATCGTTTCACCTTTGGTCGTTGTTCGCGTATCAAATATACTAGATGTAGTCACATTTGCCTCTGTTTGTCCCAAGATTCCCTCACTTGAGGAAGAAATATCTGACATGTACCTATTTGGTTGTACCTTCAGTCGATCGAATCAGATATATAGTTAGCCATGATTGTAAGAATATAGTGAGATATCTAAAATGCTTTTTTATATTTTGACACATTCATTAGTTTCCACTCATATGCATGCTCTCAACTAATTCAAGGTAACCAAACTTCCTATGAATATGGGTTTTCAAGAATCAAGTGTTCAAGGGGCATAGGTTGAAGTGACCATCATTATGAAAGATATTTTAGATGCATTTTTTAATATGAAAGTCATGATAAATTCACTAATTTTCCCACATCATTATCCCAAATAAGTAGACATTTAATTTAATTAATTTTGATTAAGGGTTGTCCAAAGGATTGAACCAAAGAAGATCACTGTCAATGAAATCCAAGGCATTGACAAATTATTCCTTAATGATCATGTAATATTTCCCACTAAGCAAGTGTAAATGTTTAAGAATGTACTTTCTATGTTTCACATAAAAATGTCAATATAGACCTTAAGATAACCATGCTATTTTCTGGAAGAGTTGTTCCTGGCAAGTTGTGTCTTCAAGGAAATTGAAGCCACCATTAAAGATGCTTGAATTGAGAAAGACATCAAATTTCAATGAGAGGTTTCCTTCCTCTATTAAACTTTAGGGTAGATATGTGTAATCAATAGATTATTTTTCCTCACTTATCTTGACGGGTTTTCTTGATTGGACAATGGAATTATGATCCATAAGTGTTTATTATGTACTCCATACTAATATGTCTACTTTAAAAAGGTTCTAATTGTTTGCAATCATAAATTATGTTAGTATTAAATGGACTTTGCATAGTTATATATATCTCTAGAGAGTAGATATGGCTACCTCATTACAAAGAGTAGTTAGATCAACATCGAAAAACCCATGTATATTTGATGCAAGAAACTATAAGTCTTAAATTGTAATGGAATTATCCATTCAATGAAAAATAACTTATAGTATTTCAAATCTTTGACTTGGAGATGGCACACCAATTTAAAATTCATGATCCCATTGTCCAGGTCATCTCAATGTTGGGTCAATGGATTCAAGACAATAAGTTGTCATAATCATAAGGATTCAATGATTTTTATTTACTCCATCTATCAAGGCCAATAATGTATACATTATTCATTGTGAGATATTTTCACCTCCATCCTTACACATTTAGCAATTTCTTCCAATTCATCACCAAAGGAGAAGAAGTTTAGCTAATTGAAAATTGCATGGAATGCTTTCTTACTTTCTCCATAATACTCACAAACAATATCAAGGATTCCCATACAGAAGGATTCCCTAGTTTTTTGTAGTCCTAGCCTTGCCAAAATATGTGGACATACTAATGAGAAATTGATAATTTCCATTATAGAAACAACATGTTCAAACAAACGACCCAAGATAGGAACTCCTAGTCCCTCAAAATTTGGAAAACGTTTTGTAGGTTTTTTGTTTATACAATTTATGTCTCCAATATTTGGTGATAAAATATCTTTGTATTGTGAATTCCACACAAGATTCGTAGGTGGAAGGAATTTAATATTTGTTCTACATCCCATGAGAAATCTAGTAGAGACTAGAGGTGGTCTTCTATAATCCAACTTATTTCTCTCCTCTTCAAGCAATATGTTACTAAAACTACATAAATTTGCAGATTTTGAAGTCTATTGCACTTTAGACATCTTCTCTGAGGAAATTTTGGCATTTTTCATATGGAAAACAAACATCCTAGAATTGTGACAAAATTACTCCAAATATCAAGTGAGAACTAAGCCAATGACGACCATATCTTTGAAGGATATCTTTTAGCTTATTGTTTTCCAAAACCACCTTGACTGCATCCCAATTAAAATGACCTGATGATTGTGTTCTTTATGCACTATTTGTATCTAGAAAAGGATTCTCACGCTGACATTTTACACATCTCATGATTCACTAAAGTATGAAGTTTTACAATTTTCTTTCCAAGTTGTGAGGTACTAGAAATGTGAAGAGGAAATAAATAAACAATTGTGTTGAGAGAAGGATTACCCATGGTACATGACTGGTTTATAGATAACCTTACTATCTTTGAGCCTATATAGTGCTAGTGTTGTAACATCACAACATGTTATTTTATTAGGCCATAGGCTATCCAATCATCCATATATGCTTCTAATAATTTTTGTATGTAATTTATGGATGTTGCAATGATGATCCTCGAGAATATTTCTACTATATTCTTTGGTCCAAATGACATCACATTGTAGGCATGATCCCTATTATATTGTGAATGTAATTTTATTCTTGCCCTCCTTAGAAATTTGAAACTTATGATATCCAGAGAACCCATTTGTAAATGAGTACTCTTCTTTCCCAACTAAATAGTCAAAGACCCCATCTCCAAATAGTGTTAGGATTGGGTCACATAAGAAAACTTAATTTATTCCTATGGAATCCAAACATATTGTAATTTCATCCATTCATGTCCTTTTTTCCTAGATTCTTATACTCATTAAGGAACGCTTCTAGTTCATGGACTTCCTTTTCATACTAGTAGTCCCTAATTGATTACTGTATTTGTAGTGCCCTGCCATTTTGGAATTTTATATTTCAACCTATTTTATGATTTTATATGGTTCAAGACAATTTCCATAGTCATGGGGTTGATTGAACCCAATTATATATATGCAACCAAGACAAACTCTAACATTATGACTAGATAGGTTAGTTGGTATTGTGACATGAAGTCACAAACTTATATTTATAGATAAACATATGTTGTTGTTATATGACACTTATTGATTACTAGGGTTTATCATGAATTATAATTTTATGTCTTCAATGGATCACCCCATTAAAGGGTGTTATTCCTTATGTTGCTAATTACATTGATCAATCTATTAAACACCCAAACACTCACTTTATTCATTGTCATGTGGGCACTCCAGTTGGAGTGAAAATTCATATTCAGGCTCATGCATATTGATTGACTAACAACAGTTTATGTAGTTCTAGTGATGGTTATGATAACAAGGAGGCTATCACACTCTTTACCCATGTTATGCATTTCTAATAGTGATTATGATAGCAGGGAGATTATCTCACCCTTCATTCATGTAATGTATATCTGACAATGATGGAAATAGAAAATGAGGCTATCACACACCTTGATTATTGTTATATATACATTTCAATATTCTGATATGTTTCTTGTCTAAATCCATGTAGTGCATGATATACGAGATTACCTAAGAAATTTCATATGGACATGGTTGAACATTGAATTATAGATGATAAATCGTAGGTGTTTGAATGGTGTTCCCATTAGTTAGGGATGAGATCGCTAAGAGGGGTGGAGTTCCATTCCTACCGAGTTCTTTATCCTCCACCAACATTGGAACCAAGGGTTTGTGTGAGAAGGCAAACCCTTTAGTAGATGTGCTAGATTATGATATGCTTGTTGCAACTTAAGAGGATGTAATGCTTGTGTGTGACAAAGTTAGAAACTTTACATGTATACATAAAATTAATAAGAATTATTTAATTATTCAATAAAGGTTCACCCATTATCTTTGGATTAAGGGATGACAAAACATTTGGGGTTCATAATTCAAGGAGGGGTGGTGGAGAGACATATGTTCTCATAAAAGACAAGTTAGAAGGATGTGCCACTCATATCTTTATCAATAAATGAATAATTAATTGACTAAATAATAAAAACTAAGAATGGTATAAAGGATAGGGGATATGCAAGTTGTGAGGAGTGTTTTTAGGAATCGAAAGAAGTAAAACAAAGAGAGGTTTTAATTTTTCCTTGGAAAGTGAAAACAAAGGAAATAATATCATTATAATTTAGTGTTCGAGTTGTGAGCTAAGGATAAATATTGATGGGATTTCTTGAATGACAAGTTTATGAGTTTGGTTGCTTGAGCAATATGCAACAAAAAAACCCTATAATTCCGTGTAAGAAACTTTGGTTTTAGGTAAGGTATTATTATTCATTGGTTAAATTGCTTCATCCTTATCTTACATGGAAAATTTCAGCTCCTTCCATCATAATAAATTATGGAAGACAAAACATGCATATTGTTTTTTTTTTTTTTATGGAAGAAATGTGTGGTATAATAAGGTCTTCTGATTTTTTTTATTAGTAATTGAATTTGTTGTAAAATCGTGGATATGAAAACCTTTTTTTATTAGTAATTGAATTTGTTGTAAAATCGTGGATATGAAAACCTTCTAGTTATGTGAAGAAATTATGACAATTTAGTATATTTGTTATAGGTTACAATAAATGTTCTAGTATATATGTTAATGATTCCTAATTTCATATTTGTATTTGACTCAAGGTACTAGCTACAAAGTATCAAATTTTAATTTCAAGTTGATAAACCAATATGAAATAAATCCTAAAACCATTAAGTGTTGAAATTTTTCATTTAAGTGTAGTGTCATGTAGCTATATTTTAAAACATAGAGAGAGTAGTCTTTATATGAGTAGAGAAATATGATATTGGATTCTCTTCTAAGTTGATGTTGATCTTTTTAACCTTCAAGAAATCTTGATATATATGGTGGTGTGAAAAGAAGTAGAATAGGTGGAGGAGAAAATCAAGGATAATAATCAAGGATAATTTAGTACCCATCACTTATGCCAACTTATATAAGATTGAGGGAAATATTATACCTTGGGAAATCCCAAAATTATTCCAACATTGAAAGAAAAAATGCATATGAGGAATTGGGACGTCATTAAGAAGACTAGAACCTTGCTGGAAATGAGAGTCCATGTGGATAAGAAGATTTTGGAAAATATCAATACCTTGTTATATATTAAATAATTGGGTGAAAAGAGATCCCTTAAGTTACATGATGCCATAGGCTTTATGCTTACAAAATCCAATTTGGAGCAAGTAGAAGAAAACAACAAGCTAAAAAGGAGGATAACAGATTTGGAATCTACATTGATTCCTAAACCATTGTTTATGTAACCATTGGCCATTAGGACACCATATGAACAAATTGAAGAAAATCCCAAGTAATTTGCAAATAAAAGTGAGCCCAAGGGTTATTGTATAGGGTTAGGGAGATAATTGAAACCAACATTGAAGAAATATTAAAGTTGTTGATGGATCTATGGGAATTGATGAGCAAATCCTTTGTCCTTGACACCAAAATTATTTATTTGACCAATCTTTGAATCAATGACTTACCAACTTCTCTAAAAAGGAGATAAAATGATGGCTTAGTGATTTGGTTATTGATAATTCTCGGATTGATTCATTGATTCAAGAGCAATGCATAGAATTAAGCAAAGTCCATAACAAAATATTTCCCTTAAGGTTGAAATAGGAGGTCCCAATGGGACCCATCATGGGTTACATCAAGACTTGGATTGATAAAGAATTGGAAAATATATCTAAGGCCCTGTAATATTTAGTTAAGAAGACAATTAGGTTTCAGGAACCTTGTCAATGGCATGAGAGAGTATAAAATCATCGATTTCAAAGAAGAACAAGCTCACTTCCAAATTTTCAATTCTTCCCCAATTTTGTAAGTTTGCTTACTATAACTTCCCCTTTCATATTTTCCTCCTTGTTGTTCTTTGTCATTAGATTATTTTATCAATTAGTTTTCTTTTTGTTTTCTTCCAAGAATTTCCTATACTATTTTGGGTTGGTGGAGTCCCATCCCAACTCGTTTGAGAGCAAACATGACCATTTTATTTAAGTTTTTGTCATTGAAATTTAGTAGAGGTTCCCTCATCCCTTTACCCCATTAATGATAGAAACCATGGTGCTCAATTTACCCCATTAATGACCACATTGACATGGTTTTCACTCTTATTACGACAAAACATACAATTTTTATCAATATCTAGGGTTTTATCACTATTTTGATCCATCTTATAATGCAACCCTAGGTTGCTAAATATCTTTCCATGACTGTCTATAGCTTAGGGTTTCACTTTCCATCGAGGGAATGGTAAAAAAATTGAGGGACAAACCATGGTGTAAAATGGTCAATCAATTAAGTGGGTGTATGAAGGATGAAAATATTCTTTTTTTCCTCCCCCAACTAGAAAGATGGACCAATGGATTATGCAGTTGATGACTCAATAGTAGGGAAAAATGCACATATGTCATACCAACATGATACCATCATGATACCAGTAGGGAGAAATTCACATCTATGATACCATATTGAAATGCAGTTGATGAATCAACAACAGGGAGAAACACTTACCAATTTTGGCGACATTGTTCGAGCTAGGGCTAACAATATCCTCTATCTCTAATGTTGCTTGATCCAAGGCTTATGATATCCTTTATCTCCAATGCCACTCAAGCTAGGGTTGACGGTCTCCTCTGTCTCCAGTGTCACTTGAGCTAGAGATGACGATATCCTCTATATCCAATGTTGCTCAAGATAGGGTTGATGGTATCCTATGTCTCCTAGTCTTTCGCTCCTATCAGAATATGTTCGGAGTAAAGAGTGTCGAGGGCCGCTCATGTCGGTATATGTTCTACACGAAGAGTGTCGAGCCGAGCTAGCTTTGTCTCCATGCGAAGAATTAACAATGGCGGGGATAGATTTTAAATTTGGTTATATAAATCATATTATATATATAATATATAATATGTATTATATATTATATATTATATATATTATATATTTTATATAATATATAATTTATATATAGCCAAAAGTTAAAAAAATGCAAATAAATTAAGAACATGTGTTTACTCCTTGGAGGTCACAAGTTCAAATCTAGAGGGGAGTAAGGTATGTATACCTTCATAGAGTTTAGCAGTCAAATCACTATAACACCAAATTTGTAGACTTTAGCAGTCAAATCGCATAGATGATGCGGATGTCGAAAACAATAACAATGTTAATTATGGTCATGTTTGTTGATGTTTGGACAACATCGGGAAGAAATTCTCCTAGTTTAATAATTAATAATATAATTATTGATTATTAAATAATATATATAATAAGTAATAATAATAAATAGTTACTTATTATCCAAGGGACGCATCCTTTCATGGATGGTCACCATATGTTCTCTATATATAGAACACTCATCATTATAATAATAAATAAATCGATCATATATCAATCTCATATTATCTCATATAGAAAACTCAACATGGTATCAGAGCAGGATTGGGCTAACTTCCCCATGGGAGGGCCTAGGATCCTGAGAGAAGACATTGCAGCCACGACTCCTAAATTTCATGGAGATTATTGAGGTGTGTTTGCAGAAAAACCTCTTTGACATTTGTGGATTATGCAGAGAGATCTGCAGTGAAGGGGACATCCTCCAATAGTCATTCTCATTTTTCGCACCTGAGAGAGCGGTTGTTGTTTGTGTTGAGGAGGTGAAAATTGTGAAAGTAAGAGAATGTTGGTTGTGTGGTTGGGAACTTAGCCGAATGAATCATCTCCCATGCTGTGAGCCCATAATCTGAGAGGGAGAGTGACTGATGAGATCAAAGCGCTCAAATTGAGGAGCTAGCAATCGTATTGGAGACAAGTGGGACATAGTTCATGTGGCTCAAAGGGGACACACTCTCATTTGAAGAAAATGTCTAAGGGTTTTAGGGTTATCTATTGCATTTTCTACTGGCACTCATTGGACCAATTGAGCCTTAGAAGAAACCCTACCAACCTGGTGATGGCGAGGATGATTCCAGCTAGCTCATCGATGGAATGGAGGATGTAGATAATTGTTAGATCTCTGATGATGGTGTCTTCCACCACAAGTGTGTTGATCCCTGTTATGCAACCGAAGTCTTCAATGCGAAATACCCCACCTCCTTTCTTGGAAATGGAAGTAAATCTTTCCAAGCCCATGTTTTGCGATATTCCTCGCTCCAAGAAAGGATTAATTATTTATATAATTTTCATCTTAAATGAGGAAACATGAGCATATCTAGTATCCCTATCTCCACTCTTAATGGAAAGAATGTTCTCCAGTGATTTATCTATCTCCATTGGACTAGTTGGGATGTATTAAATATGAAGGTGAACAATGTTCCAATTTCTCGAGGAATTTCTTGAAGATGAACCCTAACAAATATTTTCATTTATAACAACATAGAGATTTACATTTATAACAACACGAGAGATTGTTTCACTCTCAAAGATGATTACAATGCACATAAATTGGTAATGGGAAACTACAACTCTTATATCTACTTGTCATCAGGATTCAGGTGAATGAGTACTCTTTATGTAATCGTAACTCGAAAAAGAGGCGAATATGGACTGGTTCCATGGGAGATCCATGAAGATGTTATCATGGAAAATTAGTTGTTCACATTCTATAAGACACATATATAAATCATCAAGATGTTATCATTGGTTTAATCAGGATCTGTTTCTGTTGAGATGGACATGGGTGCATGTGTAACAAGTTCTCTTACATTTGGTGAGATCAACGCAAGTGTTTGGTGTGGATTGATCAAAATGGACATGAGAAACAATGAAAAATCCTCTTAGTCGATATCACATGAAGCTTGTGTCAATGTGTTGATGTTTGAGGCAGTATCATGAGACATTCTCCCCGGAGGGTCCAGTGTGGAATTGTAAGGGGGAATGTATACTTCATCCTGATGTGCCTTAGATGGTAAGATGAAGGAACCAAGACATTGGTTTCACGAGGAAAACTCGATATATCTTGTGAGACATTGGTTCCATGAGGGAACCTCGATATGTATTAGACATTGGTTTCATGAGGGAACCTCGATATGTCAAGTATGGTCCAAGATGACTTAGCATGATCATCCCCAAGGGAACAAGTTGATAGTATGTTTTTAGATCTACTTGGATAATCCATAAATGTGATGGTTAAAATACATAGGGAACAAAAATATGGTTGGTGTGGCAGTAGTCATTTTGGACCAGGGTTCTCCTAGAAAAAGGGAGCCAGTTGGCTCATGTAGAGAGGCAGACTTGGAGGGAAAGACCTTCCAACATGATGTCAAGGAGATAAATTACCATACATAATGATTAGAGATAGAAATTAGTATCTAGGAGTAGTATACCTCTAGAAATAGATCATACCATATAACAGAGACAATTCCGATGATCATGGATACAACCAGTCAAGACCAAATGTAGCACAATTATTGTGATAGATACAGTAGAGGAGGAAAACACATTATGAGACTTAGAGGGAGAAGGTGTAGTAGTCCCAATACATGATTCTAGTCATGAGATGTTGAATAAGCATGCATGGAAGAAGTTCCAGTGTATGTAGAGGCGCTCCCAGAGTGGGAGGTGGTACTACATCCAGAGGGATCATAGACATAGGAGGAGGTATCCTTCAGGAGATCTAGAGGATCTCACATGGATATTGATATTGAGAGATAGGAAGATATGTTTCCTTCTACCCCTCACCCTCCAATATTTTAGAGGGAGACAATTGATCCTATTGATCCAATTAATCTCATTGATCTTGTAGCTCCAGTTGATGTTCCTAGAGATATTGCAATAGGTCGGAAGAGACCTGCATGGGATCATCAGAATCTGCAGGAGGCATAAGGACATGCAACTCCTTATGGTACCTTCCAAGAGAGAAATATACCTCAGAGATATCCATGCTATGTCGTATCTATGATCCACATAATTGATTTTGAGCCTTCATGCTATAAGGAGGCATCTATTCAACCAGTATGGAGAGATCCCATGATAGAGGAGTATCATTCCATCATGAAGAATTATGTGTGGGATATTGTTCCAAGAATTGAAGGGAAGTCTGTAGTGAATTACAAGTGGATCTATAATATCAAAACACATAGTTGGCAGGAGCATCAAGAAGCACAAAGAAAGATTTGTTCCCAGAGGATTATCTCAGGTGGAGGGAATAGATTATGAGGAGACATTTTCTCTTGTTGCTTGATACACTTCTATCTAGACGATTATTTCCCTTGCAACATCCATGGGTTGGAGACTACATCAAATGGATGTGAAGACATCCTTTCTCAATGGATAGATTGAGGAAGAAGTATACATCTAGCAACCAGATGGTTTTGTGATACCTGAGAAGGAGTCTCATATGTGCAGGTTTAAGAAGGTCATGTATGGACTCAAGAAGGAACCTCAAGCTTGGTATGCAAGGATTCATGGACACATTATGAGTTTTGTCTTCAGAAAAAGTGTTGTTGATACCAACCTGTACTACAAGACTGTTAATGGCGAGTCCCTAATTTTTGGTCCTCTACATTGATGATTTATTCCTTACTGGTACATAGAGCCTTATTGGTAAATGAAATTATGTGTTGGCCTCTGAGTTTGAGATGAAGGACCTTGGTATGATGCACTACTTCTTGGGAATAGAGGTGTGGTAGAGAACTGATGAGATCTTCCCGAGTCAGGAGAAGTACATAGTTGAGATATTGAAGAAGTTTGGGATGTTTAATTGTAAGCCCATGGCTACACCAATGATGATGAATATCAAGAAAATAAGTGAGTCTTCTTCTGATTCTGACGATATTGATATGAATCTGTATAGAAAAATGATTGGATCATTGATGTATCTGGTTAACACCAACCATATATTTTCTATGCAATGAGTGCACTTAGCCAGTTTATGAGTC
Source organism: Picea mariana (assembly GCA_032191745.1). Taxonomy (NCBI): domain Eukaryota; kingdom Viridiplantae; phylum Streptophyta; class Pinopsida; order Pinales; family Pinaceae; genus Picea; species Picea mariana. The sequence goes on along the minus strand of JASDQU010751193.1, from coordinate 32,177 downwards.
AACTGAGACAGACACATTGGATTGTTGCAAAGCATGTGTTGAGATACATGCGAGGCACAATTGTACATGGTCTGAGATATACTTCTAGTATTGACATGAGATTGCAGGGATATATTGACTTTCATTGGGCAGGGAGCGTAGTGGACATGAAGATCACCTTTGGGTGTTGCTTCACTTTGGGATCTGCCATGGTTTCCTAGTGTAGAAAGATATTTTTTTTTTGTGGATTTGAGCACCATAGAAGAAGAGTACATTGCATTGAGTGTGGAAGTCCGAGAAGTAGTGTGTCTTCACAAGCTCCTTGCATATTTATTTGGACATGTGTTGGATTCCATCGTTATTCATTGTGATAACCAGCGTTGTGTGAAGCTCTTAGAGAATACAATGTTTCATGACAAATTGAAACACACTGATATTTATCTAGGTGGATATCGGTGGTCACCCACCTATTCCAACTTGCTCAAAATAGTTTGTTGACAATTTACTATTTTTAGCAATTTTTTGGGTCCTAAACTTTCGAGGCAATTTTGAGGGCCCAAACGATGTTTTTTCACGATTGGGAACCTCAATGATAGCCTAAGGCTTTGATTGAGCCCCCAAAATGAATATCCTCATCGATACCTTTCCAGCGATCTATCGTGCACCCAAAACAAAGATCATATGCCAAAGTTACGCCCTTGGGAAGTTGATACAACAAATTACCCAAAATGGGGTCCACAAAAATGTTGGATTTTCATCTTTCAGGGTTAGGGTTTTGGATTTTCTTTATGTTAAAAATTCCTTTGGAGCCTCATTGTAACAATCATCTTCTTGCGAATGAGCATATCTATCACATCTCTTCTTAGAGATAAGATGCCACCATTCTAGTGAGTCTTTCACTCTGTATTTCCATAGTTTTGTACATTTCGCTCATTAACATAAATTGTGTATTATTGTATCTCTATGTTTATGGTTACATCTATGAAATATATCTGTTATATTATTGGATATCTGATATATCTCTTTACATTTCTTTATTATATCTTCGCTCTCATTTCATGCCGAAAATAATCCAGATCAGAGATCAAGTACCATTACATCCAAGACATGGTCCAGAGGAATGCAGTATTGGTGCAATACCTTCCTATAGATGAGAAAGTTGCTAATTTTCTTACCAAACCCCTTACGAGGATGAAGTTCAAGTACTTTCGTGACAGACCTGGCATGGCAGAAAATTCCTCCCTCATTGAGAGGGAGTGTTGATGTTTGCAGTTTCCTGAGACATTCTCTAGATCATACTCCTTTGTGACTGAGTTGAGTTGATCTGTGAGGACACTTATCTGAGAGGGATAAGTGGGTTTGGTATTATATCCCAATTTCCCTTTTGGAGAGAACATGATGACACATCCCTTGTGGAGAGTACATGAGGAAACATCAAGGGAGTTGACCTTGACGTCACACACTATGGGGAGTTGACCCTAGTGTTTCTAGAGGGAGTAGCCTCTAGAAGTCCACATGGGAGTGCCATGTGTGACATACATTCTCCAGATCGTACTCCTCTATGATTGAGTTGAGTTGATCTATGAGGACACTTATTCGAGAGGGATAAGTGGGTTTGGGATTATAGACCAACATCCCTTGTGGAGATCACATGAGGACATGTCCCTTGTGGAGAGCACACGAGGACACATCAAGGGAGTTGACCTTGACATCACACACTAAGGGGAGTTGACCCTAGTTTTTATAGAGAGAGTATCCTCTATAAATCCACATGGGAGTGCCATGTGTGACAAACATTTTTTCTATAATGTCCCAAGTAAGCATCATGCATACCTTCTCCTAGATTGGGTTGCAGACCAAGGTAGATAAGATGCATTTATCACAAAGGTGTACTTGTGGTAAATGGGCCTAGGCATAGTCATTCCTTGATCATGAAAAATAATAATATGGACTCAAGGTTCTTGAGGTGATTTCCACGTGTGATTTCTCATCGACCTGACATTCACTCACAGGGGTGTACCTGTGGTGAACGACCCTGGTGTGGTATTTTTCCTAGTCATGGTGATTTGACAAGGAATGATAAAGACTCAAGATGTTAGATGCTATCACATGTGGATCCAGAATGAGATTGATCTTAGAGAGATTCAGTTGTCTTAGAGGGAGAGTCACAGGGGGAGTTTCCCCTGGATTCAGGTGGGAGAGTGTAATGTCCCCACTTTGGGACATCATCACAGGGCAGAGACTTATGATGACCAGAGTAGCCAGATGGATGTTATAGAAAGTACATGGGTATTTGAGAGGCATTGTGGGGTCCAGTTGGCATTTATCATCATATTCCATCATTATGAGCCATTCCGCATAGGTTGGCTTTGGTTTCGTTCCATTCCAACGATTTCCATGATTTTGACTATTTTGAGCTATAAGTTAATTAAAATCACTGAAGAGGGCATTTGGGGCACATTACTTGGAGGAACCTCTCAGTGTAATAGCTCATTGGAATCAGGAGGAGCAAC
>JASDQU010751193.1:1398-27219 GCA_032191745.1 Picea mariana | reverse complement strand
TCGATTTTTGAATCTTGTTGCCTTCAATAAGACCCTACTATTATCAAGATGATTAAGATTTCTAGTAAACTCAGAATAAATGAAAGTTAAAAGTATCTCACTAGTATAGAGAAAACCTTATGGCTGTAGTTATCCTTCTAATCTCTCTCCCTTGTCTCTTCATCTCATTGAGATTTTATTCCTCCTCAATAAGTTATGGTAGTTCACCTATCTTTCTTCAGTTAAGTCAAATTAACTTATCTAATTAGTTTGAGACAAATAAATAATAATAATATATAAATAAGGGTCTTAAATAATAACTAAATAGGTGGGACCCCTTGTGAATCTCAATTATTTCCTTTTATAATCTTCAAGACATGAAAAATAAAAATAAATCTTTAAGTTTCAAATGTATCCTCCTTGTAACTCCCATTTTCAAAAGTATGACCAAATATTTTAAATATTAGCCCAATATAATCTAATCATATCCAAAAAGTATTATATATGTGTTGTACCAAAAGGAATGTTTAAAAATATGCTTGTTGTCCAAAACTTTATCAAAGTAAAAATATTGTCTTCAACATATAAAACAACATTAATCATCATCATCAAAAGCCATATTTTCCATGTGAGGCATTAGGCCTCTTCTTACTGTTGTCCCCTTTTTATTTTTCAGTGGCAGCCTTTGACTGGTTAGAGCCTTGAGGCTGAAATGCACTAATAACATGAGAACAATCATCCTTAAGATGAAGGAAATAGGAGATTGATTTGGAAGATTCCTTGGATGAGCTGGAGTGAGTGGATATTTCTTTTCCCTTGTCCGACATAGGCTTGGGGACATCTGTTTTTAATATTTTACTAGCATGTGATGATTGCATGGGTGAGACAACATGATCAACTTGGGAAATTTGATTCTTTGGTGGTGGAGGGGGTAATGGAAAAGAAGTGGTAGGCCAACCGTGATGATGAACAACAGGTTGGTGGAAAATCTCTTGCCAACCATTGTTGGCGTGCAGTTCTGGTCGCATTGATACATGAGGAGGGACTGGGATGTCAGAAAGGTTATGATGTTCTTGGAAGGGTGGTCTTTCAGGTCGAGGTTGGAGGATCACTTGGCCTACTAGGATGAAGAACCGTGCTTGGAAAATATGGTTCAATTATTGAGGTTCAACATCAAAATGTATGGAGAACTGAGGTCTTTTGTGACCCTTCTACCAATTTCCCCTACCTCTGCCATTACTTCCCCTGCTGAAAAGGCTCATCCTGAAGCAATAGTCCAAAACATGTCATGAAAAATTATTAATAATCCATGCATTAAATATACCTAAATAGAATCAAAAGTTGGCTCTTATCATTTACCACAGAAGCACATGCAATCCATCCATAAAAATCACTAATCAATTACTATCCGAATAGGGGTTGAATATGGCTATTGGGAAGATGAAGGGATTGTAATGGGTGAAAAGTGGTATAATGGTCGGGAACCACCATGAACATTGTTCAAGAAATTGTAGAGGATAATCATACTAACATCCAAACACCAGTCATCATTCAATTCCTTCCCTTTTAAACCCCTTTAATCTTAATGAAATTCACAACAACAGAACAAGGAAAAAATTAAATGTATATGGGAAGGTGAGGGGCTTGCAATGAGAGAAACGTGGTATAATGGTTGGGAATGAGATGGTTACTGTTTTGTTCATGAATTAGCATTTATTTTCTTCAAATTATCATTGCCATTATTTCCAAAAATATTTTATGTTAAACATCCAAACTCAAGACTTAACTGTCCCATAATATCCAAAATAAAAAGCAGAAAAAGCCTCGGGACTGTCATCCCACAATTCCCAATTTTCTTCTTTTCTCGTTCACAAATATTTATTTAATTACAAAAAGTGTAAGGGACTATCTGAAATTGTAAGAACAACACTTCCATCCAATAGGTATGGTCGAGGAAAAAAACACACAGGGTATTGAATTTCCACAAAAATAATCATGACCCAAACTGTTGCATAACAGATAGCTTCAGAAAACCCAAGGTGATTCTAATGTCTAGTTATTAAGCCTTATAAAATATTCAAGAGTTGATCATAATCGTGTGAGTAATATAACCATATCGGGTGATCTTTCACTGTACAAGCTTAACACAGTTGCATCAAAATGGAAATCTTCATAACCAATTTCCATGACATCAAAATTGTTTCCTTTTAATTTGTAGAGTCTTTATATGATAACTGTGAACATAATCATCCCAGTAAACAAAACTCAGACTAAATTAAGAACACAATGGAGAGTAAAAAAACCCAAAAACACTTCAACATACAAGCTAGTTTCAACTTGCAATGTTCATTATATGATAGGTTGGGTTCGAAACCCTGGTGCCTTTTCTTTTACCAGCCATACAACCATAAAATTGACCAACAAGCCTCGTAGGTAATACACCAATGATGCAAGTAACAGATCCCTCAATTGCTCGGTCAGAACAAAAACCCAACATATTCTTACAACCTACAAGACAAGGAAGGATGGGGTTAGAACGAAGGGTGAGGCCATTTACAAATGAAGTTCAAAAAGAACAAATCCTCCAATCATTACCATAACAATATTTAACATAGTTGCTTCCGTGGTGGTTGCAAAGAAAAGAACGACCTTATATACCTTCAAGAGTGAGGGGGTGAGTCAACAGTGTTGCAAAATTCTATATGGCATTATAACACAGAATGATAATCGAGCTCATTCAACCAAACAAACATATAAAATAAAAACGAGGTCCTAGTCGACACCTGTGTGGAAAACAAAACAATGTTTTCCCATTTATTTTCTAACAAAAGTTTCCACAGACCACACCCGGTCACAACAACACCCACAGGCCTAATATATTTTTTTACATGGAAAAAATAACAGAGGCCGAAAATTGTTCAAGACTGTGTAGGCATAGTAAACATAAGAAAAACCCAGTTACTTCAAGGTCACCACTGTCGTTAATGGAGGAAAAATCCATCACAAATTTCAAGGAGTGCAACAGAGATGCCATAGAATAATTTTACAACAGTTACCCATAACCAATATCCATTTGGGGTGCCATAACCATGATAGGGAAACAAACCTATATCTTACACAACCATAACCAAGAAGGAATAATAAACCATTTCCAATTTGCAATACAACATGCCAACCAATTTTTCCCAGACAGAGCACACATTCATCACTGTAACTTTAGAAAGAAAGCACCCTATATACGAAGTCTAAGAGCCAACATTTTAATTCTATTCTAAATAAGAGTACACTAATGAATGTAAAATCAAGAACCTTCATACATGTGAGGAAAGCGCTGAAAAGAACCAAGGACCACCATTATTCTCCAACTCCTGAGCGAAACAGAGGTAGACTAACCATAGAAACCAAATGTGCGACAAGGTGAGGGTGGTGAGATCGGGGTGAGTAAGAATGACGTGCAATAAATGCACGTCACTTCTCCACCTTTCCATTAATTTCCATCAACCAAAACTAGGGTAAAATACATTCAAAACCCCAATAAGCACATTAATCAACCATATGAATCAAACATGTCACTTCTATATTGAAACAAAAACCCTCTTTTACCAAATTTTAATACCAACACAATTATATTATATGCCCTATTTGAAATTGTAACAAGTTCCTTGTTTGCAAGGATTGAATTGACTTCAAACAATTGCATAAACATAACTATTTTCAACAAAATATAACAAACACCATGAATGTAATATACCATGAATGCAACAAGTTATAACCAAAGTGAGTGTGAGTCGAAGTCTGAATTTAAACCATATGCCAAAGAAAATGTATAGCAGCTATAACCCAGTTCTTGTCACTTTATTTAGGCTTTTAAATTACCAACCCTTACCATCATTGATTGCATGCGAGATTCTTTTTGAATTCTTGTATTTTCTCAACTGTAATATGCTTCATAAATTTGTCCTGAGTGTAATTCGGAGAAGTGTTTATTTTTCACCATGATCTACAAGGGGTCCCACCTATCTAGTATATTATTAAGTATATGTATATAAATAAATAGGCATTGCAACCCATTTGCAAGAAGGGGTATTACGTTGCACTTCTGGGCATCAACAAAGATATCATCAAAGAAGACAAGCACACAATTTCATAGGAAGGGCTAAAAAATATTATTCATGTGGCTCTAGAATGTGGATGGAGCATTGCAAAGGTTAAAGGGCATCACTAAAAACACATAATCATATTCATGTGTATGAAAATATTTCTTAGGGATGTCTTCCTCTTTCATCCCGATTTGGTGGTATCCAGATTGAAGGTCAAGTTTAGTGAAAATCTTGGCTCCATAAAATTCATCCAAGATGTCATCATCAATAACTAGGATAGGAAATTTGTCCTTGGCAATCAAATTATCGAGAGCCCAAAAATCAAGACACATATGATGAGTACCTTCCTTTTTTAATACCATTAGCACTAATGATGAGTAAGGAATAATAGTAGGACATATGACTCCCACCTCCAACAATTATTGAATGATGTTTTCAATTCCATTTATCTATGAAAAAAGGCTTCAATAAGGATGCACATTGGGTGGTTGACTACCTGGAATGTGAGAAATACCATCGTCATGCTCCTCATGTGAAAATGGTGAATCCTATGGTTTTATAAATACCTATTTATACTTATAGAGGACTAGCTACAAATTACGGTCAACATACCGATCACCACATTTTCATATCGATCGCCACATTTCATCATACCTCCATTGAAAATCACAAATATTTGAAAATTAGGTATAGGATGGATATAACAATGGGTTTCTGTAGCCACTCTTCTATGAAAAAAGTTGTGGGTGTTTCCATTGTCAATTAGTACAATCACTTTGTGATTCTTGATATAATAAATCAACTTCAATGTTTGGGGTTGTTATCACTATACCAATTTTTATATGGAATCCAAGTTTCGGTACTTAGCGAGAGGCTAAACCGATGTAGAGAAGCGATAAACTGCAGGACAGGGCCATATCTAGTGGAAAGAGGCTAAGTCTAGCATAAGTGCGGAGTTGATAGGACTCGGTGGACCACAAATCACAAGTGCCGCAAATCAATAGTCAAGGATCATTTCGGGTGGAGAACTAGCACAGAGGTTAAAATGTTTGAGTGGGCCCGAAATTCCAACCGTGGTTTCCCGAAAATATATGTGTCATCCTTAGACGCATTTCAGGGGGGGGAATTGGGTGAACTCGAAACCACTCCATCACGCCTCGAAATCACGTGTTAAGTGTCATTAAATGTGTCACATCCAAGGGTCACATGTGGAAAGGAAACTTGAGGGCCATTCAAATCATCTTGAGACACTTGTTTAGATACCATTTGTCCATGCAATTTCAAGTAAGCGTCACCAAATAACCAATTTAAGACTCATCATTGGAAATCTATGGTCGAGCATGATAAGTTGTTATCCATGTAAGTATTTTCATTAGTAGCACATGATTAGTACTCGATGGCAACTGTGACTCTAAACATGAGTGAAATTACTCTATTTTGGGTAATTGACGGTTTATTCCAGAGAGGGATAACTGCAAATTGAATCAATCTTCCAATTCATGTACAGTTGAGGGAAATAGGCTCGTGGTCCCTGACAAACTAAAGGGGGCTGAGGAGAAAGATCCAGTGGTTTTCAACAAACCAGGAAATATAAATAATATGACAGGGCTATCAAGTAAAAAGAGAGAAAGGCGTATTGCGCAACTCCTGACAACAAAATTTCATGCAAAATCTGCGAATGAACTAGGACCAGGCGAAGAAATCAGGTTGAATCCTATTAATAAAGATTTGATCATTAATGGATATGCAGATGGACACTACACTCAAGCTGGCAAGAGAAAAAGGAAAAAACGATGGAAGGAGGAAGTTAAAGCTGGGACAATCAAAGGTATTGAAGAATACCAGCCTAGTTGGCTTGAAACATTAAAGGAAGAGATTGAAAATCTAAAATGAAAAATACATTTCATGGAATCTTGTAGATAAGTGGAATTCAAGGTAAAGATCTCAATATTTCAGTTTTCTATTTGGAACATTCCCTAGAAAGTAAGAGTTCGGTTTTGGTACGTTACTCCTTCTGTAATCGATATCTATTTTTGGAATCTTGGAGAAGATGATCCGTTTTGGGTCTCATATGTAATTTATTTATATATATTGTTAAAAAGATAAATGAAGGGTTCGACTGGCCGGAGAAGGGCCTGCCCTTGTAGCAGGAAAACTTTGTGATTTCTTATGAATTTTAATATAAGAAGAGAAGGTTTTATTATATAGTCGAGATTCATCATGGTGTTGATGTTCAATATATCTTCTTGTATTTCATATTCATGAATGTGTTTTTCTGCTAGCGACAGTCTTTAAGAAAAATAAATTTTTCACTTTGTTGGTTCTTTTTCTCATATTGATTGTACTTGTTATGTGTTTATTGGTTCCTAGTTTAGAATTCACCATATTTTGGTGCTCTGTTTTTAGTAGCCAGCCTTTAAGTTTCTTCTTCTAAAGCTATACCAAGAGATTTGTCCCCAGTTAGATCGCTCTCGCCATAGTGGTTTTTTTCTTCTCTTCCACTACCATCCCATCTAGATTATTTGGTTGAACATCATACCTATTTTTCTTCTATTCCCTTTGGAATACATAACTTATAAATCTTCGTACGATTTCTAGAATTGACCCCATTTCCCAATGGCCATGCCCTCTAGTTTTGTCCTACCACTTTTAGAATTTATCCTATTACAGAATCTGACCTCTGTATGTGCATTGAAAAATATTTTGAGTATTTTCAATAGATATATGCATGAGAGGGCCCTCTCTGGTTGGAAGGGTCAGAATCCAACCTAAAGTCGGTTGAAACAGTTACCTCTATCGGTTGTTTATCATCTAAACAAATTCACAGAGTGCTAACATTTTGGCACCGTTTCCGGGGAACAAAGGTGAAATATTCCTTGGGAGGAGTGACAAAGTTAAGATATGGGTACTGATGGTGAAAAGGATTCAGACACACAAAGTCTATACACAATTCACCTGGCGACTCCATTTTTCAAGAATCTAGAATTCACAATTTTCATGATGACTCCATTGCCCAAAGACTCAGTAGACTGAAGATTTTATTGGCGACTCCACTCAAGCTTAAAATGTGATTCAGGTACCCCACTAGAAGATGAGATCCCTTGATAGAGGTATGAAAGGACATCATGGGAGAAAACAAGTACCTAAAGTTGAGTTTTTTCCAAGACATAATATTTTTTGTCATTAATCACCTTTTGTTTTTTCCTGAATATGCCAAGCAAATTGTTCTTTACCCACTGCATTCAAATGTTGACCATGAAAATATTGAAATTGTATATCCTCCTCTTATAGTTATACATATATCTACTCAGTTTGTCATTGATTTTGGTCAAAATATTCCATCTGAACCATGTAAGTACCAAAGCCAAGTTGATGAGCCTCATGAAACCAAGACCGATGTCTCACCTCCTATACTTGATCCAACAACCCCCAATATTCAGCATAGATACAATCCTTTAAAATCACCTCATACCCTTCATGCTTTTCCTCCAAAGAACTATAAGTACCTACATGTGTTTAATGGAGAACTTGATGCCATCACAGTTGAAAAACACACCCAAGATTTTGAACATTTTGTAGATTTGTTTGATATTGATCATGATGATGTTTGTATGAGGGCCTTCTCTCAATCCTTGAAAGGGGATACCAAAGAATGGTTTAAACATTTGCAGCCAGAGACAATTATCTCATGGGAGGAATTGAAGAATTTATTTTTGAAGTTTTGGGGCAAGAAGAAATCTTTGGATCTATAGCTTACAGAGTTCTATGCCTTGATAAGTTAGAGCAATGAAACTATTTCTATATTCAGTAGAATTTTTTCTGATATTTGTTACAATTTTCCCAAAGAAATTCATCCCACTGAAGTTGCTACCATGCTCGATTATACAACAACTCTTCATCCAGATTTGTCCTTCCTCCTGATGGAAAGAAGACCTAAATCTTTACAACAAATGTTTGACGATGCTCAAGAGATTCGACACAATATCCAAGCATGCAAGCAGATTCGAAATAAGGAGTTGGATGTTAAAAAACATGGCAATGGATATGAACAGAAAATAGTTGATTTAAATCTTGAGCAGAGAGTTAATGATAGCATATGCCCTTTTGGAGTTTTAAATGCTAATGATTTTACAAAGGATTTTATTCCACTTATTGAAAGAGAGGGCGCTAATGTAGCTTCTAATCCACCCCATGATAAGCATGGAGTTGATTGTTTTATATATTCATTTATAGACAGTAAAGAAGATGAGTTTGCAAATCAGTATGTTGAAGAGAAGGTTGATGTTCCAAGTTTGTTCTTGTTAGATGACATTGCAGACGTTGCTAATTTGCCTATATATAATGAATATAATTATTATTGTGATATTGACTTCCTGGAACAACCAGTTGCATGTTCTCTATCATAAAATGTTCCTTTTCGGCAGTATGTTGAGGGCAATCAGCTTACATATCATGGTTACAAAGAAATAAGTATTGAATCAGCTGAAGGAAATTCTTTACCTTTATGCTTGTCTTCATTTAAATTGTTAGAAAATTCTAAGATCATCACTAAAGAAAAAGAAGGTGGGATGATGCCAAACCACGATGATTCACTGGAAAAAATTAACAAGGAATTGCAACCATTGGTCGAAAATGAAGTTGAAGATGAGTGTGTTTAGCCATCCAAAGAAAGTGGAAAATGTGCATATGACAGTAGTAAATAAAATAAAGAATATTTTGAATCAGGTGGAAGAACCTTGCCATTGTGCTTTGCTTCTTTCAAATTGCTGAAGCAAAATGTTAATAATGTTTCAGAATAGAAACCCTTCAGGCATGATGTTGAATCTGAAAAGAGAAGTGGACTTGCAAATGAAAACTATCTCCCATTATTTTTTTCTTCCTTTAAATGGTTAAAAACAAATCATGAGAAAATAGAGAAAGTTGATCAAATAATTGTTGTCAAAATTCATTTGCCTTCTCCTGCACTTGATGAGGACATTCAACAAGATCTCCAAGAAAACAAAGTACTTAAGAAGTGTTTTCCTTCCCCTATGAATGATGTGGTTGTTCAAAAACTAAGTGGCTTGGACGTGTATGAGGGATATGAAACCCCATCTATGGAGACTTTAAGAAATGAACAAACAAATGACATAGAGTTTCAGGGAAGGAAAAAAACAATGTATGTCATGATTCAATCGAAAATGCAGAAAGATCACAAAGAAGCAGTTGTTTTATTTAATGCCTTTGAATATTATGGTTATGAAAATGTTCTTGGGACTGAAGAAGTAGAACAAAGACAACAAACACTTGTGAAGGAGGTCCGTCCTTCTATTTTGGTTCATAAAAAATAAATGTTTTCTCATGTGTTTCATGACCTTGTGGCATGCTATATGGAGAGTTTTAACAATCAAAATTTACAACTTATGATGGTTCATAAAAATATAAATAAATATGATGGCCAGTCAACGGCAACATTAAATATGGATCGCTTGACACTAAAGGGTTTATTCCAGTCAATACTATTTTATGATTCAGAAGATTGTTATTTCCAACAGTCTCAACAATTTTTTCATCTTCTTGGTGGAAATCAACTGGTTAAATCACATGAAAGCAAGAATGTCATGGAAAGAGTGAAAAATGATTGTTGTTTTGTGCTTCTTTTAGAGGATCCATTTGCAGTTTTGTTGGAGGCAGTAAAAAATCCTAATTTTTTTGAATCTTTGAGATTTGAATTCATATGTAAATTCTTCATAAATTATCAGTAAACAGGCTTTGGAGAAAGCATGTGCAAAGAAACCAGATAGTAGATAAAATTCTTGCATTGGCATTATAATTTCATTTTATTGGAAGCTCATTTCAACAGTTAGAGTAGGTAGGTGTGAATAAGATTGATAATCAAGCATTTTCAAGTAAATTGTTCAATTAGATTTTAGAAGTATATCCAATGTTCAGTCTCCAAGTGAAAGCAGTGGGCAGACTTCGGTTTTCAGCAGACATTGGTGACAGGTCAGAATAGGGTATGCACCCATTTGGGATCATCTCGATGGATAAGGCACAAGTTCTACACATTCTTTGCTACCTCGCAGGGAGGATATCATCCCCAGTTGGAGGCCATATTATCATTATAACATTTTTTATATGGAATCCAAATTCTGGGACTTAGAGAGAGGCTAAACCGGTGTAAAGAAGTGATAAACTGGAGGATGGGGCCATATCTAGTGGAAGGAGGCTAAGTCTAACATAAGTGCGGATTTTATGGGACCCGGTGGACCACAGATCGCAAGCACCACATATCAACAATCATGGATCATTTCGAGTTGAGAACTAGCGCAGAGGTTAAAATTTCTGAGCGGGTCCAAAATTCCAACCATGGTTTCCCAAAAAGATATGTGTCATCCTCAGACACATTTCGGTGGGAAAAGAGGGTGAACTCGAAACCAATCTATCACGCCCCGAAATCACGTGTTAAGTGTCATTAAATGTGTCACATTCGAGGGTCACATGTGGAAAGGAAACTTGACAACCAGTCAAATCATCTCGAGACACTTGTTTAGATACCATTCATCTGCACAATGCTAAGTAAGCGCCGCCAAATAACCGATTTAAGACTCATCATTGAAAATCAATGGTCGAACGTGATAAGTCGTTATCCCTGTAAGGACTTTCGTCAGTAGCCCATGATTAGTACTCGATGGTGACTACTTCTCTAAACACAGGTGAAATTACTCTATTTTGGGTAATTGACAGTTTATTCCAGAGGGGGATAGCTGCAAATCGAATCAATCTTCCAATTCATGTACAGTTGAGGGAAATAGGCTCGTGGTCTTTGGAAAACCAAAGGGGGCTAAGGAGAAAGATCCGACGGTTTTTAGCAAACCAAGAAATTCAAATAATATGATAGGGCTATCAAGTAAAAAGAGAGAAAGGCATGTTGCGCAACTCCTGACAACAAAATTTCACGCAAAATCTGTGAATGAACCAGGACCAGGTGAAGAAATCAGGTTGAATCCTATTATGAAATATTTGATCATTAATGGATATGCAGATGGACACTGCACAAAAGATGGTGAGAGAAAAAGGAAAAAGTGACGGAAGGAGGAAGTTAAAGCTGGGACAGTTAAAGGTATTGAAGAAGACCATCCTAGGTGGTTTGACAAGTTAAAGGAAGAGATTGAAAAGCTAAAATGAAAAATACATTTCAGGGAATCTTGTAGACAAGTGGCATTTAGGGTAAAGATCTCAATATTTTGGTTTTTTGTTTGTAACATTCCCTAGAAAGTAGGAGTTTGGTTTTGGTATGTTACTCCTTCTATAACCAATATCTATTTTGGAATCTTGGAGAAGATGATCCATTTTGGGTCTCATATGTAATTTATCTATATATACTGTTAAAAATATAAATGAAGGGTTCAACTGGCTGGAGAAGGGCCTTCCCTTGTAGCAGGAAAACTTTGTGATTTCTTATGAATTTTAATATAAGCAGAGAAGGTTTTCTTAGATAGATGAGATTCATCATGGTGTTGATGTTCAATATGTCTTCTTGTATTTCATATTCATGAATGTGTTTTTCTGCTAGCGATAGTATTTAAGCAAAAGAAAAATTTCACTTTCCTGGTGCTTTTTCTCATATTGATTATACTTGTTATGTGTTTATTGGTTCCTATTTTGGAATTCACCCTGGTTTGGTGCTCTATTTTTCAGTATCCAACCTTTAATTTTATTCTTCTAAAGCTATACCAAGAGATTTGTCTCTAGTTAGACGCCTCTCGTCATAGTGATTTTTTCTTTCTCTTCCACTACCATCCCATATTACTTATTTGGATGAACATCATACCTATTTTTCCTCTGTTCCCTCTGGAATACATAGCTTATAAATCTTCGTATGATTTCAAGAATTGACCCCATTGCCCAATGGACCTGCCCTCTAGTTTTTTCCTACCACTTTTAAGATTTATCCTATTACAGAATCTGACCTTTGTGTGTGAAATGCCAAACATTTTGAGTATTTTCAATAGCTATATGCATGAGAGAGCCCTCTATGGTTGGAAGGGTTAGAATCCAACCTAAAGTCAGTTGAAACAGTTACCTCTGTCGTTTGTTTATCAGTCGAACATATTCACAGAGTGCTAATAGGGGTGACAAGAAACTGGACAGGGAATGGAGAGAAAATTGTGTTTCTTTTCAAGGATCTTGCAAAGTGTTATCCTCAGTCATTGGATGTGTGACATCATTCAACTCGGGTTATGTATTGTCTTTAGTAGATGTTTCTTTTGAGTGTTTGTTTTGGGAGACATCCATTTGAAATAATTTATCTTCTTTACATTTATTCCCTTTGAAATATTTCTCATCATAATTATAGAAAAGATGGAGGCATTGGCGATATAACATCTATTCTGGAAATAAGTTGTGGATTATAATTGGCTTTAAAATGTAGGAACTAGGAGTAGTTACCACATGGGAGCTAGTGTGAGTGGTGAATGACAATAAGCTTGGTAACATAAAAATAAAAATACTTGATGGTTTTGTGGATCAAGAAAAAGAAAACAAGGAAGGGAAAAGATAATAAGCTATTGTAAATCAATGATGGGCCATTCGGCTATGGAGTCAAGAAAACACCCTGCTCATTAAATGCAATCAATTTGCATATCAGATAAAGGTTTATTAAATAGAGGAAGAAAAAGATAAAACAAATAAGAACATCCATAAAGCAGAGATCCTATATGCATAAATGAATTGAAGGTACTTGAATGTAAACAGTGACTAATAGGAAAGATACATCAGATCCTCGGATGCTCAAGAATCTATTAATCAAAGGAAACCATGATCCTCAAGGTGTAAAATTAATTCAAGTAAGAAGACAAATGGAAAAGAAAACAAGAGATACAATCTGATAACATAGATATCACGAACCTTCAATAACAAAAATGTTTACAAAAACAAAATCCCCTCAGGGTTACAATGATCACAGGCCAAGTTCCTCCTACAACTCTCTCATCTCTCTTGGCTCATGAATCCAACCCTTCTACAAGAGATCTCTCCTTCATTAAATATAAAATAGAATACAAATATCCTTAGGATGTCGAATCCCATCTCCTCCATTGGATTCTAAGAATTGGAGATAGGTGGAAACAATCAAAGAGACAAAAATCCAACAAACTGCTAATTTTCAGAAAATTGTTGGAAGTCATTAATAAATTGTTTCCACCTCACTGCATGAGGTCTTTGATGGAGCTATAACTTAGGTGTATGTGTCCCTTGACATCTAATTGATCCTTGAGAATCCATTCGAACCCTCCTTGACAGGTGGAAACCTCCCAATAAGGCAAATATCCAAACAGTCACCGCTACAGGAAATTTTGTAGCGCCGCTGTAAAACAATTATGCACATTTCATAGCGCCACTTCTATGTCTAATATCTCTCTAAACATAACACATTTTTCAAACCCGAGAGAGTTTTTTGTTATTTGGTATGTGATGAACAAAAACCTCCTCCAGTTTTCAAAAATACCTTCCCATTTGTTCATAGTCCAATTTTTAAGTTAGTCACTCAAAACTTGCAAAAGCGTCCTTGGAAAATAACTCTGCACATTTCGTATCGTCGATCTTGTATATCTTTGTGTAAAATATGGTAAAGCCATCAATGAAATGGTCCTGCAGAATTGGTAGCGCCCGTCATCAAAGTGAATTTGGTAGCGCCACTGTAATATATCCTCTTGCAAAAAGAGACCATTCTAAAAAATGAAGCTTATATCCCACAACTATTTCATCAACCTAACACTCCTCCTTGTTGAAGGAGAGCTACTTGCTATCACAACATCATGTTTTCTTTTGCAGGGGTGGTAATCTTGATTGTAGGTGTGCTCCTCTTCACTACTGGTTCCTCTCTTTCAATGGAGGATTCTACCAAAACATTCACATTACTCTGGGCTAATTCATCCTTGAATTGTTGCAATTCTTCCTTGAGCTTTCTATTTTGAGATTGAAAGCCTATGTTTAGCCTGTAGAGGTTATTTAGTTGCTGATGGTGAGGCAGTGCTCTCCTAGCTGCAAATACTTGTGCTAACATAGGCTCCATGGGGGATAGAGACCTCCTTGTGAGGCTCTAAGAGCTCTTGTAGTTTCAGTGCCTTGACCATTTCATCTCTGCATACTGTATTCTTGAAAACATCTCTGCCCATTATGAAAAATAAAAACACTGTCATAAGCTACAAACTGAATTCACACCGTAGAAAAATTCAAACTGAAAATCACATGCTCATGGATTGAGCTTATTTATGTACATCAACCTACACTAATCTATCTAGTTGAGCTTCTTTTCTTAATGGAAGTCATACTTCCAATGCAACCATCTGAGTATCGAACTGATGAAAATAACTCCTTCCATGCAATTGTTCAAAATGATTTTCAAGTGATATGAAGCTTGCAACAAGAGGTTAGTAAGAAATGGATACTTACAACTATGATCTGAAATCATACCAACAAATGGATCATTATAAACCTTTGAAAAATATAACTCTATGTAAAAATCCACAAGATCATGAAACTTATGAAAAAACATTTCTAGTCGGTTAAGAAAACCATCTTGCTCCTCTGTGAAGGATGATTCATCAATAAAATGATGGTCCTCATATACTTTACAACTACTCATATGTTGTTTTATGTTTGTTGCAAGTGCAGGTATAGACATGATAGACATTTCCTCGTTGATCCGTGGAGTTTTCTTCTCATCAATAGGTGATAATGAGAATTCCAACTGCTGCTGCAATTATTCCCTATCTTCTTTATTATCATATACTGGTTGGATGCTAATAATCTCTGTATGTTCTTTAGTAAAGATCTTCTCTTTATCATTTGAATACTCAAAGGAAACAATTTGATTTTCATGACAACTTTAAAAAATAGATATATTTGATACAATGTCAAAAGTATCTACATCCTGGCTATCACTTTGAAGATCATCAACCTCTTGATCATAATGAAAAGTGTCTTCTACTGCAGCATACTCTTTAAGACTATTTGATCCTTTACTCAACAAATCAAGTTCATAACAAAATTCTTGATAAAGGAAATCAACTGCACATTTCTCTTTGCAAAACAAACAAAATGCAGCATGAAAATGTCTTAGTGAAGTAATACAAGCAACTGGGAGTGATCTACACCAATCACGAGCTGCTCCATCTAAAGAGTATGTAAACAATTTGATGAGGACATCGTCATGTATAATTTTCAGCTTAAGCATGCACTCATGAAAGTATAATAAAAACTCAGCTGGTACTTCCCAATCCTCTCCTCTAAACCTAGGAAGGAAACTTTCCCATTCATCTCTACTAGGCATTGGATTTGTAAAACCGACTTTCTTTGAAAAATCACATAAAACATACCTCTGAGATAGGATATTGTCCATTTCAAAACAATGGAGTCTCCAATAGATATATGAATAATGGAGTCTCCATGGTGAAAGATAAGCAGTCTAAAAATGTCTAGCTTCAGTTCACCATCCAAAGCTAGATCTAATCATCATAGTTCACCCAAGGAAGGTGTGTTCATTGTCGTCACCGAAAACAATGCCATTTATGTTATCACCCCAATATTCACTCCCAAACTGCAAATGAGATTAATCTTGGTAACATAGAAATAAAAAGACTTGATGGTTTTGTGGATCAAGAAAAAAAAAACAAGGAAGGGAAAGGACAGTAAGTTGTTGTAAACCAATGATGGACCATTGGGCTATGGAGTCAAGTAAACACCCTTCTCATTAAATGCAATCAATTTTCATATCAGATAAAGGTTTATTAAATATAGGAAGAAAAATATAACACAAAGAAGAACATCCATAAAGCAGAGATCCTCTCTGCATAAATGAATTCAAGGTACTTGAATGTAAATAGTGACTAATAGGAAATATACATCAGATCCTTTGATTCTAAAGAATCCATTAATCAAAGGAAACCGTGATCCTCAAGGTGTACAATTCATTCAAGTAAGAAGACAAATGGAAAAGAAAACAAGAGATACAATCTGATAACTATGTTATCACTCCAAGAGTCACTCCTAGACTACAAATGAGAGTAAGCTTGGTAACATAGAAATTAAAAGACTTGATGGTTTTGTGGATCAAGAAAAATAAAACAAGGAAGGGAAAGGATAGTAAGATGTTGTAAATAAATGATGGACCATTGGGATATGGAGTCAAGCAAACACCCTTCTCATTAAATGAAATCAATCTGCATATCAGATAAAGGTTTATTAAATAGAGGAAGAAAAAGATAACACAAAGAATAACATCCATAAAGCAGAGATCCTCTTTGCATAAATAAATTCAAGGTACTTGAATGTAAACAATGACTAATAGGCAAGATACATCAGATCCTCGGATGCTCAAGAATCCATTAATCAAAGGAAACCATGATCCCCAAGATGTACAATTCATTCAAGTAAGAAGACAAATGGAAAAGAAAACAAGAGATACAATCTGATAACTATGTTATCACTCCAAGAGTCACTCCCAGACTGCAAATGAGAATAATATTGGTAACATAGAAATAAAAATACTTGATGGTTTTGTGGATCAATAAAAATAAAATAAGGAAGGGAAAGGACAATAAGCTTTTGTAAATCAATGATGGACCAATGGGCTATGGAGTCAAGAAAACACGCTTTTCATTAAATGTAATCAATTTGCATATCAGATAAAGGTTTATTAAATAGAGGAAGAAAAATATAGCACAAAGAAGAACATCCATAAAACAAAGATCCTCTCTGCATAAATGAATTCAAGGTACTTGAATGTAAACAGTGACTAATAGGAAAGATACATCATATCCTCAGACGCTCAAGAATCCATTAATCAAAGGAAACCATGATCCTCAGGGTGTACAATTCATTCAAGTAAGAAGAAAATGGAAAATAAAAAAAGAGATATAATCTGATAACACAGATATCATGAACCTTCAATAACAAAAATGTTTACAAAAACAAAATCCCCTCAGGGTTACAATGATCATAGGCCAAGTTCCTCCTACAACTCACTCATCTCTCTTAGCTCATGAATCCAACCCTTCTCTAAGAGCTCTCTCCTTCCTTAAATAGAAAATATCATCCAAATATCCTTATGAGGTCGAATCTCATCTCCTCTATTGGATTCTAAGCATTGGAGATAGGTGGCAACAATCAAAGAGACAAAAATCCAACAAACTGCTAATTTTCAGAAAATTATTGGAAGTCATTAATAAATTGTTTCCACCTCACTGCATGAGGTCTTTGATAGATATAAAACTTAGGTACAGGTGTCCCTTGACATATAATTTATCCTTGAGAATCCATTTGAACCCTCCTTGACAGGTGGCAACCTCCCAACAAGGCAAATATCAAAATAGTCATCGCTAAAGGAAATTCCGTAGCGCCACTGTAAAACAATTCTTCACATTTTGTAGTGCCACTTCTATGTCTAATATCTCTCTAACCATAACATGTTTTGAAAAACTAAGAGAGGTTTGTGTTATTTGGTATGTGATGAACAAACACATCCTCTAGTTTTTAAAAATACCTTCCCATTTGTTCATAGTCCAAATTTTAAGTTAGTCACTCAAAACTTGCAGAAGCATCCTTGCAAAATAACTCTGCACATTTCGTAGCGCCAATCGTGTACATATTTGTGTGCAATCCAGTAGCGTCATCATTGAACAGGTCCTACAGAATTGGTAGTGCCCGTCATCAATGTGAATTTGGTAGCGCCACTGTAATATATCCTCTTGCAAAAATAGACCATTCTAAAAAATGAAGCTTATATCCCACAACTATTTCATCAACCTAGCACTCCTCCTTGTTGAAGGAGAGATACATTCTATCACATCAACATGTTTTCTCTTGCAAGGGTGGTCTTCTTGACTGTAGGTGTGCTCCTCTTCACTATTGGTTCCTCTCTTTCAATGGAGGATTCTACCAAAACATTCACATTCCTCTGGGCCAATTCATCCTTGAATTGTTGCAATTTTTCCTTGAGCTTTATATTTTGAGATTGAAAGCCTCGATTTAGCTTGTAGAGGTTATTTAGTTTCTTATGGAGAGGCAGGGCTCTCCTAGATTCAAATTATTGTGCTAAAAAAACCCTCCCATATCTTCAAGGCATGCGAACAATCTATCCATGTCAAATTTCAGTGCATTCAGAAACAGTTTGAAAAAATTTCAACATTGGCCCCATTCACAGGTCATTGTTGCCCATGTATAGTCCTAGTACATCTTATTTTATTTGTTTCATTTAAAATTCGTTTGAGACACATGTTCCTACATCTAGTACTGCAAGGGCATGCAATAATGTCGATAAACAGGTACTTGATAAATTGCACAAGCTTCAACAGTTATGTCTTGTCTTTGTTTTTTCTCTCATCTAAGTACTTATTTTCTCCATAAAGAATATATTAGTATGAAATCATTATTTAAATATGAAATATCATCTAGTGTGGCATTATTATTCCCACCAAACCCATGGGCCTAATTGGCATGATGCTGGTTTTCAATGACATAGGAGATGAATATAAAGAGGGCGACCATGATGGTGGGTTTGTTGGGAGTTCCATGCATGACATTAATCCGAGAAAGTTCAAACGAAATGAGGATGAGATCCTATATATAGATTGGGTTTGTGAGTCATATTTGAGTGTGGAAACCCTCCCATATCGTCAAATCATGTGAACAGTCTATCCATGTCAAATTTGAGTGCATTCAGAAATAGTTTGAAAAAATTTCAATGTTGTCCCCATTCATAGGTCATTGTTGCCCATGCCTAGTCCTAGTACAATGTCTTTTAGTTATTTATTTTAAAATTCATTCAAGACACACGTTATTGCATACAGTACTGCAAGGGCATGCAATAACGTCAATAAACAAGTACTTGATAAATTTCACTAGCTTCATCAATTATGTCTTGTCTTTATTTTTTTCTCTCATCTAAGTACTTTTTTTCTCCATAAAGAATATATTAGTATGAAATAATTATTTAAATACGAAATCTCATCTAGCGCGGCCTTCTTCTTGTCACCAAACTCATGGGCCTTATTGGCATGATGTTGGTTTTCAACGACATAGGCGATGAATATAAAGAGCCTGACCATGACGATAGATATGTTGGGAGTTCCATGCATGAAATTAATCCAAGAAAGTTCAAACAAAACGAGGATGAGATCCTATATATATAGTGGGTGTGTGATTCATCTTTGAGTATGGAAACCCTCCCATATCATCAAGGAATGAATGAGCTTCCCATATCCTCCCATGAATGACCTTCTCTTGGTTTCGAGAATAATTTATTCTCTATTGAACAAGGCCAACCATGTGAAGGTGGAAGCTCATATGGCCCCTCCCTTCCCCCTCACACCACTCTCAATTCCCCAATACCCAATCTATAAAATAGAAAATGATCGAAAGAAACATAGTAAGATTCATGCATAGAAACTACCAAAACAAAAATTTATTAAGCTAAACAAAATTATGTGTTTATAAATGATACTTTAATTTAGCATGTACGCTATGGCCACTATTTTCAAGTTTGACATAATAAAAAACATGTAACATAGGATATAAAAAAATGGCATAAAAGTTAAAAACATGTACTTAACCCACATAAGTAAATTATTTAAAGAGAATATTTCATACAAATTAAAATATATAGTTACGTACTTCATCCAACTCAACATCTGTATCATCCTTCTTATGTATCTTCATCTTCATCCAACTCGGCATATGTATCATCATCCAGTTCATAAATGGTGTTGAAAGGATTGAGAATATCATCAAGATCACCAATGTCATTTTTGAGCATATATTCATCGAAATCATCATCAAGAACTGCATTGTCTCCTATGCTCAGTTCATCTTCTCTTTCTTCTTCATCTCTCGAACCATCTTCCTTCTTTGTCTCTAGCACATAATCTTCTTCTTCAATATCATCTTATTTCTCTACATTTTACTTTAATTGCCTTCCTCTTGGATCATATCTAACAACAAATGACCAATCCCTCTCACTTGGAACCTTTGATTAAAATACTTGTTCATATTGGCTTGGAAAAACATAGTGATCATGTCCTATTTCAAACATCGTTGTTTTAATCATTAGAAATACGTTGGCATGTTGAATAATAGTTCTTTCCTCATCACGTTCATGCATTCATAACCTATACCATTTGACATCGAACATAACTAATTTGAAGGAATTAAATTCACACTCAAGTATATCATCCAAATACCCATAATATCTATTTTCATATTCTCGGGGATGTCTGTCACTCCTAGAGGAAACATTAGTGACCTGGAATACTAAAGTTATCCCTCTATCAGAAGTTTTCCTGGTTTCATCCAACTGTTTAATGCATAATTTACAACCATTGCACCACATAGCCTTGTGGTGTTTCAACTGCAATATGCAATACATCTAAAAGATGCACTGTCAATTAATAAACATATTTATATAACTTGGAAAGTATCTGGAAAAAAACACACATGTAGTCAAATTAATATAATATAAAATAACTGAATAAAATGGGTGAATTTACTTTCCTGTCCATCTTTCAAAGCATATGCTAAATCAATTTCCCTCTGTGTAACATTGACATCTCCATTACGACGAGCTTCTCTAACCAATTCATATAGTTGTTTTCATATTACCTACCTCCATGATGTTGTTTACAACTTTCAATCCATAACTTCATCTAGTCAAGATTGTTCGCTATGTATAAATGTAGTGTATCCCAATCTCGAGCAACTGAATCAAAAACTCATAATTCACCAATATTAAATATTAGTTATAACCATGGTAAATATTAATAATTGATGAAATAATAAATATTAAATGAGTATGATCATATACACAAAAAATGAAAATTTATATGTATTATAAATCTCCATAATCTAATTAACTCTCACTTTCTTCATTCTACCTTTCCCCAATAGGTGCTCCGCTACAATTTTTTTGATGGAGTTCACATCCCAAATGTGATCCATTGCATGCATATTTGGTGATGTTAATTTAGGAAGATACTAACTAATATACACCATGGATTGATATACCATATATCCCTCCACCATAGAACCCTTAGGACGTTCTCTTTGTCTAATCAAAGCCTTCAATGATTTCAAGTGCCTCCCCACCATCCACATTGACCTTGTGTGTATAGGTCCACATATTTCAATCTCCTCAACTTGGTGTATGAGGTAGTTTTATTGTGCATTGAAAAATGTTGGAGGTAGAAACTTTTGCATTTAACACATTAGCCGAGGAATTTGTATCTTCCTTTATATCATCTTGATGGATTTATTTCAATGATAACCATCTACAGATCATGACGCAAGAAAATAACATGTTTCAACCAAACATAATATATATTACATTACTAGTAAAACATATGTCATTAAGTACAAAAGCAAATTGAAAAAACATTTTCCATATAAATCACATCTACTTACCTCATGTATTTTCCAAGATCATATAACTTGTTTGACGTTGTTTTAAAAGTCATTTAGGAGAGATAGAGGTAGAACATACTGTAACAATAAAAATGAATTGTTATTTGTTTCCAAATTAGACAACAAAAAAATAAAAATATTAAAATATGTATATGCCCAATATATAAATATGTATACCAAAATTATTACCTTAATGAAGGTATGCCAATCATGTGTTTTTACCGCACCAAATTCACCTTTCTTCGTTAAGATATTATTTATGTTTGAAGAAAAAACTATGGGAAAATTAATTATTTGAATGACCTCTTTACATCATTTCTTTGTTTTTCTATTAATAACCATGGAAGGTTATTTCGATCTCCATCGCTATTTGATTGGATCACACTTTGCATTTCATGATTGGCTTCATGAATGCCAATAAAAATTTTGACAATTTTTTCTTTATCCCTCCTACCATCTATGATTTGCCATAAGATTTATGTCACATTCTTCTCGATATGAATTGTATCAAACAAATGAGATATTTTTAGCTCCTTGTACTAGGAAAACCTCATGAATTGAGTGGGATAACATTTCATTCCTCGTGGAAGCCCATTATTAATACCTTCACGATGGCGTCCTTGATGAAGCATAAAATAAATCACAACAATAATTATCAAATACGGTAAAATGAAATTCAAAACATTACATATATGATACATAAATAAATTGGGTACCTTGATGATTTATGTTATATTCCAACCTTCATATGTGAGGTGTCATTCTTCGTGGTTTCAATCTAGTCCCTTCTTTCCCATTGAAAATATTTTTTTTAGTAGTACGATACCTATGGCTCTTAGGGAGGAAGTGCCTATACTCATCAAACACCATCTTTCCTAAACTATTTGAATGAAGATACTTCATCTTAGGACCCCAAACTGGACATGAAAATTTACCCTTTATTTGAAGACCTGCAATATATGGATTAATGTCAACTATACGATGGGATTATTTAAAAAACATGCATGATATCTTTAAATAATTATATAGTATTAAAGTGAAAAATAATGTTACATACCACAAAAATGTGTTAGTCCCAGGGCATCATGAATTGTCCACACAAGTATTCCACATAATTGAAATTTACTCTCCCCGATTGGTTTACATATGTCATACATAGTGATGTCAGCCCATAAATTTAGTGGCTCGTTGATTAAGGGCTTGATATATACATTCATATATTTAACTTAGTACTTACCTAATTGTTTGAAATTACAAACAATTATTATCATAATATGTATATATAAGTAAATAAACAAATAAAATATATTATGCAAAAAACGAAACAAATGAAAATGTTACATTTGAAAAATCAATGTAAACAAATACTTGGAACAATAATTGTCAACATTGTGTGCTCCCTCTTTATTGACATACAAGGAGGAATGTTATTGTTGATAACAAAAATATGCCACACTGAGTAAATACCTAAGCTCTCTGAATGGATTAACATCGTCAATTGTCAATGAAAGCCTAACATTACGAGGTTCATATTTAAATTCCACCCATTTTTCCTCAAATTCCCTAAATTCATAACCATCTGCAGGGATTCAAAGAACACCATTTCCACTTCTATTCCATGCATGGTAATCCATAAACTATGCTATGCTTTTTCACCTGAACAATCATTGCAAATGTGGAATTATGGAAATATGACGAAGAACCTTTCGAGGCACCCTTTTTGTTACTTGATCGGTTCGATATCTATTGATATGACATTGTGTACATTCTGTTTTCGATGCATGTTTTCCATAATATATAATATGATCATTATGACATGCATATATAGTTTGATACTCCATTCCAATGTATTTCATAATGGCATGTAAATCTCGATATGTGCGAGGTAAAATATTTGAAGATGGTAACATAAATTTACCTAACAATCTACAACATAAAAAATAGCTAGTTAATGTAAATAATATTAATCGTAAATATTGCATTCTTATTTTACACATTAATTAACACTAAAAAAAAGAGAAAAAAAACAACCTTTATGTATATGTGATGAAACATATTACATACCTTAGGATGTGTCATACAAGTGTTCGAAAAATTATTCATAACCTTTAAGTTCACCAACAACAATGTAGTGGAGAGAAGATTTGCTCGTGAAACTTTATAAAGTCGTTTATTTACCTTTTATATTAAAGGTTCATCATAAATACCATCATTGTCCCCATCCTCATCCGACTAAGTGAACAAGTCTTGGATTATTTGATTTGCCCCATCATCTTAAACTATGTTATTATTTTCATCTTCATCCATGGGATCATTAACTTGATCTTCATTATTTGCTTCATGTTCCGCAACTTGTGCAACATAATTTCTACTACTACTTGGTGCATTCTACAGAAAGTTAGGGGCCAATTCTAACTTTAAAATTACAAACAATCATGCAAAATTAGTGTGTATAACAAATATTAAAACAATATAAAATTTTATAAATAAAATCAATATAAATACAACTAATGAATATATAACTAATTACCACAGGACAATATTCATTCGATCCCTCGTCAATGTGCCCATATCTCCTACAATGTCTTTTAGTTGTTTCTATTAAAATTATTACAGGACATGCAATACAACATCTTTTGCAAGGGAAATAAAATTTACCATCACCCTTTTCACCCTCTTTAATTTTTTTCCCACCTCTAATATTTTCTGACATTCTTCTCCACAAAAATACAGTGATGATTATATTATAAAATTGAATGGTGTAATAGAATATCTATTATATTTTTCTAATGCAATTGAGATATAAAAACAAATCTATTTTTCTCTTGACAATAACACCTTATACCCTTTATGAACCGTCATCGTTATAGAAAAATTGTCGCAACATCTCTAAAATGAAACATATTTCTAATTTTTTGTCCATCATAATTTCGACAACAGTTGACCAAGTCAATGTTGACTTTGTTAAACAATGGGTGAATGTTTGAAGAGAGAAACAATTAGCATTTGTATCGTCAGTATTGAGACGAATATAGAGGTTCGTACAAATAATGACACCTTTTCCTAGACATCGCAAGTGCGGAGAACATCCATTTCTGTCGCAATTCTAATGAAGTTGAGCAGGATTGAAAAAAAATGAAAATTTTAAATATTTATCTTGTATTTTTCGACAGTACAACCAATTTTGTCCATATTGTCGGAAATAGTTCATCGGATTTTTTTGAATATGTATTAATCACAAAGGGGGAAATATTTGACCCTCGCCACTTTACTTTATGTTATAAATTCATTTTGACTTTATAAGATCATTAATGATAAAGTACTTTAAGTTATACAGCCACTTTGATTTTATAATGTCATTAATGAAGGAAAAGTGACTTAGGAGACTTAAGTCATGTTTGAAATTTAATCTCAACCATTAATTGGAGGTTTGGCCTAAGATCTAATCTTGACCATTGGTTTTCTAGGTTATCCTAAGGATGAGGTTAAAGGAGGAAAAAGGGAAAAAGAGAGACTCATTGTTCACTTGGAGATTAGAGTGAATGTGAAGAGAGTGGAAGTGAGGGTTTGGAGAAGAGAGGTGCACCTTTGAGAAGGAGGGGTGCAAAGCTTGAGGATGGAATATAGCTAAAGTGTGTGGGAGCATCTTGAGAGTAGAGGCACATGATTGCTTGAGGGTTCACTTGTGGATATTTTTGGGGTGCATTTCCTGAGAAGAGGAAGGGGTGCATCGAACAAAGAAAGTGAGGGTGCACTTGAGTGGAAGAAAAGGGAGAAAAGGAGGAGGAAGGGAACATTTACCAAGGAACTCCAAAGAAATATTGAGAAGATCTTTCCATCATATGAGGTTCCTTTGTACATTTACTTGTTGTAGAATTTTATTTGAGATCTCCATAATGCATCTACTATCTTACTAGTTTTCCCCATGGGGTTTTTCCCAGGGCCATGCTGACCAAAAACACTTGTGTTCATTTGTCATGGTTTGCTTATTTACTTATCAGTTGTAGGTATTAAATATCCTCGAGGGTATTTACTACTTTTTTGGAGTTTTATGTGT
This sequence comes from Picea mariana, assembly GCA_032191745.1. Lineage (NCBI taxonomy): Eukaryota > Viridiplantae > Streptophyta > Pinopsida > Pinales > Pinaceae > Picea > Picea mariana. The sequence continues at coordinate 1,647 of JASDQU010751193.1, read as the reverse complement.
GCTAATTTGGAAAACAAAACCTCCTATTTAAATCCTTAAAACAACATCTACAAAGGGGCGACATATCACTTCCTAAGTGGCGGAATCAAAGGGAAAAAATATCAAAATTGTTGGTTGTCACGAACAACAAGAAAAATAGTTTGAAATTACCTTGAAATTAGTGCCCAACAAGAGTTCACAAGACAGGCATGTTGGGAAGCCTTTAGAAACCTCATAATTCTTCTTGGTATCAGATCCTAAGGGCACATG
>JASDQU010751192.1:0-28629 GCA_032191745.1 Picea mariana | reverse complement strand
GTCTCTTTTTCTTGTATTTCAAGGAGTTGGGGAATAACACCAGAATGACCTTGTACCAGGAATCCTTCCTCCCAATATCCGTCCGTATCATCACCCCTTTTCCCAAAAAAATGAAATTTAGAAAATGGTCTAGGAACTCCTTAACGTAGGCATTATCCACACTAGTACGATCCCCTATTCTTCTCCTGTGGTCATGGTTCTGAAGAAAGAAGGTTCTTGGCGAATGTGTCCTAACTTTCGTGCCCTCAACAAACTTACCATTAAAGAAAAATTTCTCATCCCTGTCATTGATGACATGTTGGATGAATTGAGTGGCGCCCATGCTTTTACTAAACTCAATCTTCATTCTAGCTACCACCAGATACATATAAAAGAGGCAGACATTCCCAAGACTGCCTTTGTAACTCATGAGGGCCACTATGATTTTTTGGTCATGCCCTTTGGCTTGTGTAATTCCCCCTCCACCTTCCAAAGCCTCATGAATCATGTCTTCCATCCTTTTCGCCATCATTTTGTCTTAGTTTTCTTTGATGATATCCTCATATATAGAAAAACCTAGACAAGCCATCTTTCCCATGTGGATCAAGTTCTCCATTTACTCTCTCAGCACCAAATTTTCCTGAAACAATATAAATGTGCTTTTGGCACCTCAAAAGTGGAGTACTTGGTTCATATAGTTGGCAAGGATGGTGTTAGGGTGGATCCTAAAAATATTGAAGCTATGCAAGACTAGCCTCACCCAAAGACTCTCAAAAGCTTGCATGGATTTCTGGGCTTAACAGGTTATTATCGCAAGTTTGTTAAGAATTATGGAAAGATTGCAGCACCTCTCAATACACTCTTAAAAAAGAACTCTTTCACTTGGACTCCAGCCGCGGCTCAAGATTTTCAAACCTTCAAGATGGCCATGTGCGCCACTCTAGTCCTGACCCTTCCTAATTTCATAAAGACCTTTGTATTGGGGTGTGATGCTTCAGGGAAAGGAATTGGTGTTGTCCTTATACAAGAGGGGCGGCCTTTGGCCTTTACTAGCAAGCAATTATCTAAAATAAATCTGGGAAAATCAATCTATGAAAAGGAAATGTTGGCTATTTTGCATGTTGTTTATCTATGGCGCCCTTATCTATTGGGGCAATGCTTTCAAATTAAGACAGACCATCAAAGCCACAAGTATTTTCTGGAACAATGCATTTCCTCCTTGGAGCAACAAAAATGGGTGACCAAGCTCTTTGGATATGATTATGAGATCATTTACAAAAAAGGAAAACACAATGTGGTTGTGGATGCACATTCCCGAAAGTATAAAGATGACGGATCCCTTTTTTCTCTTTCCTTCATTGTACCAGATTGGCTCCAAGCCATCCACCAGGAATGGCTACATGATCCCAAAAGTTCACATCTAATCCAACAATTGCAATCCAATCCTCTAGCATCCCCAGGGTACTCGTGGCTCCATGATGAACTTCGATACAAAGGCTGTTTGTATTTAAGAAAACAATCCAAACTTAAATCCATGGTACTTTCTGAGCTTCATGCTACACCCATAGTTGGGCACTCCGAAGTTTACCAAAACCTATGACAGGGTCAAACGCTCTTTTTTCTGGGATGGCATGAAACAAGAAATTCTTAATTTTGTAGCTGAATGTGATGTGTGTCAATGCAACAAGGGAAAAACAATCAAATCTCCCGACACACTACAACCGCTTCAAATTCCACCTGCTATTTGGAGGGATATCTCTATGAATTTTATTATGGGCGTACCTAAGTCGGGAAATAAATCAGTCATCATGGTGGTTGTTGATCGCCTTTCCAAGTATGCTCATTTCTGTTCTCTTCAACACCCATTTACAACATCCACAGTGGCTCATCTTTTCATGGATCGGGTATTCAAGCTTCATGGCATGCCGCATTCTATTGTTTCTGATCGTGACCCAAATTTCACCAGCAATTTTTGGCAAGAACTGTTCAAGCTACAAGGCACCCAATTGCATCTTAGCACAACTTATCATCCCCAGACTGATGGTCAAACAGAAGTTGTCAATAAGTGTTTGGAAACATATTTTAGGTGTTTTTCCTCGGAAAAGGAAAAATCAGTGGGCTCAATGGTTACCCCTAATTGAATGGTGTTACAACACTTCATACCACACAGCTACATGCATGACTCCTTTCGAAGTAGTATATGGACAAAATCCACCTTCAGTTCTCTCATACTTAGGGGGTGTCTCGAAGGTCCAGGTGGTTGACCAAATGCCTAAGGTTCAAGAGGCTATTCTCCACACCCTCAAAGAGAATTTGGCCATGGTGTAGAATCACATGAAGAAACAAGCAGATCAAGGTCACTCTGAACGTCAATTTCTAGAAGGAGATCAGGTGTTTCTTCAACTGCAACCTTACAATCAAAATTCCCTCAAGTTCGATCATTGTCAGAAGCTAGCACCCAAATTTTATGGTCCTTATACAATTCTCAAGTGTGTCAGACAGGTGGCCTATCAGTTATCATTTCCCAATCATTCTAAGCTACATCCTGGTTTTCATGTTGCATGCTTAAAGAAGGTGATTCGAAATAAGTGTCAAATTCAAACCAACCTTCCTGAGTTAGCCGAAGAAGGATCCATTTGGATACAACCACAAGTAGTTTTGGACTAGTGTGAGCGTCTCCTGGGTCATATAACCATCAAGGAAGTGTTAGTCAAGTGGAAAGATACAACTCCAACAGATGCCACTTGGGAACCAGCTACCATTCTACAACGATTTTCACATCTCCATCTTTGAGGACAAGGTTGTTTTTAAGGGGGAGGACATGTTAGGGTCCTAACCCACACATAGGTAGAACAATATAGTCAGATGTAATAAAGGTCAATATTAAAAAGGCATTTCAATAAAATAGAATAAGTTGAATGTAATAATACCTAATATAAGCTTCCGCTTCTAGAAGGATCTTCCTCTAGATGCTTCTTTTGATAGACATATTTAGTATAAATAGGAGTCGAGGGTATGAGAACCCTATCTTGGATATTATTGTAATAGATCTCTGCTCAACTGGAGGTTTCCCCCTCGAGAGGCCCGTGAACATTTCTTTCAAAATCAAAGTGTTATTTCTTTTGTTATTTTTATTTCATTTCAATGCTCTTGTGGTGATTTTTCTGGTTATATTGTTGTTATTCTTCCATTTCTAGCATTTTATTTCTGTTGTGCATACTTTTTATATCTGGTATATTACATCTTCCCATGAGGGATTTCACCATAAGGGGACCACTTTGAGAACTTTGTCTAAGAGCATCTTCTCGTGATAGATTTCAGCATAAGGGGACCACTTTGGAGTTTATCCATTTGGTTCCTCCTATCAAGAATGACATGACATCAATGATATAACTCCCTTTAATATCAATACATCACTATCACGCCACTTGAAACCAACCCTTTGACAACAATTACATCAATTACCATATAACTAATAATCAATATATCAATGATACAAACACATCACTATGACAATACTTGACATCAACCCTTTGACATCAATGACAACATAGTAAAACAACATCCCCCTTTGGCATTGATGGAAATACCAACATTGATGTCAACACCAATCATTGATGTAAACACTTGGACATGGTAATGCTCATGCTCCCTATATTATCGTCTCTCATCATCGATGTTCATCTCTCCACATCAATGTGACTATCTCTCCCCTTTTGACATCAATGGAAAAGGGTATTTATATACTTGGGGTTACTCCCCTTTCTTGGACTCTCCTTGGGGATTCACCCCCTTGTCTAGATTTCTTTGAGCTTCCTATGAATAATCCCTCCCCCTTTGGAAAATGCATATCACTCCGATGCAGTAGTGATGGCATGGGTTACAATCAATTGTAATCCATGGCATGGATTACAATAGTGATGGCATGATTCTATCCTCCTAGAATCATGTTGTTGCAACCCATCATGGGAAGAAGAATAAATCCCCCCATGGGTATGTCTCCCCCTATCTTCTCTGGAAGATGAACAATATACTACCACTGTAATCTGCTTCTCCTACAAATGCTACTACTCAACAAGAACATAGATCATTTGCTAAAGAATGATATTCTCTTCCCAAGACGATCCTTGGAATTTTCCATGCATCAAACGTGTAACATACCATACATTATGAAACAAAATATATGTCAACAATGAATAGAGAATCATGAACAAAACATCAACCATGTACATCTTGTGTCATGTTGTGGGCCAACCATGCACAACACCCATGTACATAAATACCATACAATATACGATAAGATATCATCAATGGACTGTATCAACTGTAAATGTGTTGAACCTGCATATAATATATCTAGCTATAAAATACCACACACATTTGCAGAGAGAAATTAAGAAAGAAGAAGCGAGAGAGAAAGAATGGAAGAATTCTCATTAACCGTTGTGAATAATGAATATTTTACACATGATATAATTTGTATAACTCAATGACTGCGCAATGGAGAAGAACCAATGCACCATAGTGGTGGTATAGAGTGATCTGGACACACACCAGTAGTTATGGGAGTGAACTACCACCTAGTCTAGTCTCTCAAGCAATTACGGGAGTGAACTGCCACCTAGTTGAGTTAACTAGTCAACTAGTCTTCAGTTAACTGATTGAAAAGAGAGTAGTGAGGAGTTAAGTCAGGAAATCAAGGGTAATGTGACATTATGGTGATGATACCAAGGAAACTTTGAATTAGCATGGTGATTATACCAATGTTTCATGGTGAAAAAACCAGTGCATCATCTAAACTCAATTCAACTAGTCAAACTAAAGTGTCAGCTGAAAGAGAATATTATGCAGGTGGAATATTCTCCCCGTAAATATAGGAGACTGGATAATGACTAATTAAGCCTCATAAACAAGGAAAAACCTTAGGAAAAAGAAGTCCTAGGTGTGTGAATTAACTCCAACACCCCCCCTAAACATCACTATGGTGAAAATAAAGAATGGGTCCCGACAATGAGGCCATGTTAGGTACCCAAATACAAAAGATGCACTGAAATAAAGTGAGGAAAGAGGGAAAACCTCATGGGAAAAACCCCTCCTAAAGGTATAATGTATGTAAAAATAAGATCTAAATTTTCTAGGAAACTGTGTCCTTCACTCCAAGACGACTTCGCAGAGAATGGAACTATTCTCAGTGAAGGTCTTGGTGAAGATGTATGTCGTCTATTCTACTAAAGGAAAAAAATGTAATTTGATGATCCCCTCCTGCAGTAAGTGTCGGATGTAGTGAATTTGGATATCAATGTGCTTCATCTGCTACCTCTGAACTGGATCTCTACATAACTTTAGAGTGCTCTGGTTGTCACACCAAATGATGATCGGTCGATGAAACTGAATGCCCAATTCAGTGAGAAAATTTTGTATCCACATATCCTGAATGGTTATGTTAAGTACCCCATTGTACTCTGCCTTAGCTGAAGATAGAGAAATGGCATCTTGCTTCTTTCTCGACCAAAAGATAGGCCCAAAACGAAGACTGAGCGAGTAAATAGATGTGGACTTATGATCAGTGTTATCACCATCCCAATCGGAATCAGTAAACTTGATGAGATATAATATAGAGTCTGATGCATAATGAATCCAAAAGGTGATGGTGCCCTGTACATATCAAAGGATATGCTTTGCATATTTCCAATGTAGCTCATGCGGATCCTGCATGAACCTGGAAACTGTGCCAACTGCATATGAGAGTTCTTGTCTGGAGTGTGTGATATACAAGAAGATCCCCACTAGCTTTCTATACAGTGTGTTGTCAACTAGTGGAGTCTCCCCACCATCCTCAAGTTTGACTCCTAATAAGAAAGGAGTCGGAATAGACTTGTATTCTATCATGTGAAATCTATTAATGAGATCTCGTGCATACTTGGATTGAGACATTTTAATGTCTTATGCATCTTAAATGATCTCAAGTACAAGGAAAAAGTGTAGCGGACCCATGTCCTTCATCAAAAACCTATCATGTAGAATCCTCTTGACTACATAAATCGTTGAAGTCGAGCACCCAGTGATCAACAAATCATCAATGTACAAAACTAAAAGTAGAAGTGAATCAGTCATTCTGAGCATGTAGGCATTCAGGTATGATTTACAACTTACAAAGTTTTTTGATAACAAGTAGGATTCCATCTTTTCATACCATGCCCTCGGAGCCTACCCGAGGCCATAAAGAGACTTCTTCAGTTGACAGACCAAATATGAGTCCTGCATAAATCTCTGGGGTTGCTCCATGTAGATCTCCTCAGAGATATTGCCATGAAGAAATTCAATCTCCACGTCCATCTAATGGAATTCCCATCCTTTGGCTGCCTAAACGAAAAGTTCCAATCGTATAGAATCCATATTCGCTACTGGAGTGAAGTTCTCATCATAGTCAATACCATGAACCTGTTGAAATCCTTTGGTGACAAGTCTCGATTTGCATATGCTAATATGTCCATCCTTTGGGATGTTGGTCCTATAGACCCATCTGCATATGAAAATTTTCCTCCCAAAAGGAAGGGGAATGAGATCCCAAGTTTGGTTGTCTAGGAGGGAGTTATACTCCTCCTACATGGCAGATTCCCAAAAGGGATTTCAACAGCCTCACCATAACACTGTGGATCTGAAGACTGAACCAGAAAAATATTTGTGGAGGGAAATGGTTCAGTGGCAGTGAGTGCAACAAGAGGCTCCTCTAAATCAGATCGAGTCCTCCTAGTATTGGTTGGATCACAAACGAGATCCCCTGCAGCCTGAAGAGTAGTTTGTACCCACTTGGGCCTCTGCTCTAGCTTTGCAACTACATCTGGATGCTATGAATCTGCATCCGACTGTACTGACTCTGAATCTGAATCATCTGAGTCCTTTGAATCAGAAATCTCATCTAAATAAGAGTCAAAACATGCATGCTCATCATCATGGAGAGGCGAAAGAATGAAGGTGTCTACATGCAGCTGTTGGGGTGCATGCTAGACACTTTCCTCGAATTGGACACTTCTCTCAATGATGAGTTGGTAAGAGTAAATATCAATAAGACTATATCCCTTTACATAATCAGGATATCCAACAAAAATTCACTCAGTTCTCTGTGGATCAAGTGCCTTCCTCTTTTTAGAGGGTATCCGGGCCCATGCACGTGAACCAAAAATGTGAAAGTGGGTCACTTCTGATTTGAGGCTACTCTAATCCTCATAGGGGGTCTTGTCCTTTACATATCTATGGGGAGCTATTTTTGGATGTATGTTGCACAATTAAATGATTCGGCCCATAGTCTCTATGGTAGTGACTTTGCATGTAGCATGCAAGATGCCATCTCCTTTAGAGATCTATTTTTATGCTCGGCAACTCCATTTTGCTACAGAGTATAGGGAACTGTGTGATGCAACTGAATCCCTTCCTCATGGAAAAGATTATGGATCTTATGATTTACATAATCTCCCTTATATCAGTTCAGAGTACTTTGATCTTCTTTCCTGACTGTGTCTCAACCAAGGATTTGAATCTTTGAGGTGTTGAAATACCTCGAAGTTTTTCCTGAGAAAGTAGATCCAAGTAAAACGTGAGAAATCATCAACAAAAATGAGAAAAAACCTCACTTTGTTGATGGATGAATGTGTAAAAGGACCCATAAGGTCACTATGGATCATATCTAAAGGTGCAGAGGCTCTCTAATACTTTCCCTTGTCGAATTTCTCTTGAGGGTGTTTCCCGAGAACACATCCCTCACACACTCCCTTGGAGAAATGGATGTCTAGTAGAACATCAACCAGTATTTGATTTCTAAGTTGTTGCATGTATCTGAAATTAAAATGTCCAAACATTTCATGCCATATCATACTACTTTCATCAACATGAGTAAGTAGTAAAGCAGAATCAGGTTCAATGAATTCAGAAAAAGTATACAATCTAGACTGATGATTTACCTCACTGGTAGAAACCCTGGAGTTGGTTTGGATGTCGTAGATATCCAAAGAATTTGGTGTGAATATGAATTTCTTTCCAGTGTCATAATTCATCATCTGATACACAGATATAAGGTTGACAGAAAGTTTGCGAACGTGCAAAACATTCTCGAAGCTTTCGTTGGTGAGTTCAATCCTTCCTTTTGTCAGTGATTTCAAAAGAAGAGTTGTACCCCATCAGTATAGGAGGACCTTTTGATGCATCCAAATAAGACTATATTTATTTTGAGGCAACCATGTGATGTGATTCTCCTGAATCAACGATCCAAGCATCGGGAGAGGAGTTGATGGAAATCAAGGCATGGCTAGAATTGTCTTTCCTGAAATTTGAACCTTCTGACATCTTCTTCTTGGCACTGTCAGGGATGTGATCTCCAAGGTTGTTTTTCTGAAGTATTTGAGACATCAGATCTATTTTTTTTTTCATGCATGCAGATTCCAAATGGAATCCTTTGTGACAGTACATGCATTTCTTCACTTTTCCCCTTTGGCTCCAAAGGCATTGGTGAAGGGTTTTGTGTACCCTTCCTTCTTTGGATGTGCATGAGATTTCCATTTATTGTTATCTTTATATTTATGATATTTTTGGCTTCCATCATGCATAGTGAGTGCATGCGCCCTTGGGCCTTTGATTGTGCCCATGTTGATGAGCTTGGTTTTCTCTTGTGTCAGGGATTTGATAAAGTCCTCAAGAGAAGGCATCTTCCAGGTGTCTCCAGAGGTGAATCTGACAGTATGGAATGTGGATACAAATACAAAGAATTTAGGACCATGCTTGGAGAGAATGGTGAGAACCATTTGTTTCTCCTTCTTCAATTTATCAACCCCACAAGATTTGAGTTGCGACAGTAAATCCTTGAATTTTGTAAAGAAAATTGGATATTTTCGAAGATTTTTGGATCCAATGTGAGTTTCTCCAACTCCAAAATGTGTCCCCTCATCTCATCCTATTTTCCAAACATGCCTTCCAAAGTGGTTCAGGCTTCATTGGGAGTCTTACAGGAAGATATATGAAAAAGGAGATCAGGAGAAATAAGACTGCAAATTGTTCTGAGTGCCTCATCCATGTGATTTAAATACTTGGATTTTCTATGGCTGATGTCGGTTCTATATCTGTATTAAAGGTTAACCTATACAACCCTCCTCTTTGGAGATGTATGGTTATTTTCCCCTTCCATGAAAAATAGTTTTAATGTGTAAGAATGAATTCTTTTTGGAAATCCATCTTTCCACTATGTTTAATCTTTTGTACCTACAAAACTATTTGGTGTAGATTTTTCTTAGCAGTCCATTGGCTCTGATGCCATGTAAATGTGTTGAGACTGAACAGAATAGATATATCTATAAAATATCACACAGATGTGCAGAGATAAATTGAGAAAGAAGAAGTGAGAGAGAAAGAATGGAAGAATTCTCATTAACCGTTGTGAATAATGAATAATTTACACATGATATACTTTGTATAAATCAATGAGTGTGCACTGTAGAAAAAATAATGCACCATAGTGGTGGTATAGAGTGATCTGGACACACACCAATAGTTACGGGAGTGAAATTCCACCTAGTCTATTCTCTCAGGTAGTTACGGGAGTGAACTGCCACCTAGTTGAGTTAACTAGTCAACTAGTCAACTAGTCTTTAGTTAACTGACTGAATAGAGAGTAGTGATGAGTTAAATCATGTAATCAAGGGTAATGTGCTTGTATGGTGATGATACCAAGGCAAGGTCGAATTAGCATGGTGATGATCCCAATGTTTCATGGTGACAAAACCAATGCAACATCTAAACTCAACTCAACTAGTTAAATGGTAGTGTCAACGGAAAGAGAATATTCTCCCCTAAAATATAGGAGATTAGATAATGACTAATTAAGACTAATAAACAAGGAAAAAACTTATGAAAAAGAAATCCTAGGCATGTGTGAAGTAACTCCAACATCAACCATACATGTGCCAATTGTGTACCAACCATATGTCTCAAACAAGTGTCATATCACTCATGATATGCCTCTACCATGAACAAGTTCGATAAGAATGTATCTCAACCATCAATATATCAACCAATAATCTCAGCTATATCATCCAATATATCATGTACCAACTCATCAACTCATCAACTACATATTCAAATATGTAGCTCAATCACATGCCAAATGCATGCACCAAGACATCCAACAAATATGCCTATAACAATACATCATAACATATGTCAATGGAGATGACATATGTACCGTCCATGTACTACATCATATATTCCTCAAAATAACAAGTATAATGCAACAAAAAATACCTCTAAACATGTACCCAGAGTGTCCCTCAATAGATCAATGATATATCTCTAGATAGCATCACATCATCATGATATATCTCATAAACAAAGTGCCATAAATTCAATGACATAACTAGCATTGTTCCTCGACAAAAAATGCCTCAATACACACTCTAGGGTTAGTACCATGCATCCAATATATGCATCAAGAATATGCTTCAACACTCAACCACACATTATCACCATATATTCATCAAACACACATAATAATATGAAACCTAAATCAAACCATCTCAAACCCTGCATAAACAATGTTAGATAATCAAACCATGTTGCAACTCATTTGTACACTCTTGTTCTTGAGGATTTTTCCACAGGTACACAGGTTGTTCCATAGACAACTCACATATGTACGAAACCTTTCTATAGGTCACCTCGCATATGTACGCGACTTCTCCCACATGATCCCACATATGCTTCAGAAAATATCAAGCTTTATTTTGCATCATGGCTGCCATTTTGTTCTAGTTGTTAAATCTTATTCATCCACTTATGAGAGTGTCTTGTTCTCTGACTACTAGTTCTTTCATCTTGCATCCTTTCAACCTTGTCTCTCTTCCATGCTCTTCTTTCCATATCATTTGAAGAAATCCTCATGGATTGTCTTCTTGTGTTCCATCAATCCTGGGATTTGTGGCCAAATCCAATACAACCATAGCATCTCATGGTGTGACAATGTGCAACAATGTATCCAACAAGGTTACATCTCCAACATCATATCATGTTATTGAATCTTCTAACATCTTTCCTTACATAATGTGTGCAATACAAAGTTTTGTGACCATATTCATTACATGTGAAACAATGACCCTTGAAAACATTTTCATACCTTTTCTTTTGTGTCAACCTTGAAGGTGTCTCTCTTATAACTTTGATTTGATGTGTAGGACTTGCTTCTTTATGGTGTCCCTATTCTAATTTTTTGAAGGTTTCCTTTCTTTGTGTAGATGATCAACTTGCAACCTTTCTTCCACCTTCTGAGAATGGAGGACTTACCTCATTCTTCTTAGAAGCGATAGCTTCAAAGTGTGTAACTTTCTTGTTGTATCCAATACCTGATTTATCATTTGGTGATCTTTGACTATCCAAGATTTCATCCAGGATTGTTGAGCTTCTCATGAACCTTTTTTCGTTCTCTTCTTTCCTTTTAATATCAAAATTTTTTTCTTCCAACTTATGACATGATTCTTCCTTTTCATTTTCTTGATTCTTCAATAGTTCCTCTATCCTTTTGGCTTCTTCAATTTGTGTCTTTAGATTGACATTGACTTTAAGGATTTTTCTAAGCTCACAATATACCTTCTTATTTTCTTCTTCTTGACTAATTATTTCATTCTTTAGTATTTTGATCTCTTCTTCTTTATCTTCTAATTGAGTCTTTTTCCTTTCTTCTTATTCTTTGATCATTTGTTTTAGTGCCATGGTATGCATTGGGTACTCTTCTAGGAATTCCTTGGTGTATTTTTCAAGATACTCAAAAGAAGTTGAACTATTTCCTATTTCAAATCTAAAATCGTCCAACTCAGAAAAAATTTACCTATAAGATTCAACAAATCTTCCTCTTCATCTATAATATAATTGTCAACTGATTCTACAAAAACTACTTCTAGATTTGTTTCTTCATTTGTCGAAGAAAATTCAACATCATCACACTTAAAATTATTGAAAACAGAGGATTTTTTAGACTCTATGCCTTCATTTCCTTGATGAAATTGTCTTATTTGTCTTGATATACCTTCTCTAGCTTCAACCATAGGTCCTTGGAAGAGGTACACTTTACTATGTTTTCCTTAACATACCCGAGAGTCCATTCAATATGGTCTTGAATGCTATTGCAGTTTTCTTCTTTGATTCCTTTTGGGTTGCACCTTTTGTATAATTCTTTGAGGGAAACGATACACCAACAATTTTTTTCCAAACACTTGCTCCTTTTTCCTTCAAATACCCTTTCATCTATATTCCCCATGCCAAGTAATATGTCTCATCAAAGAGGCAAAATTCACCTACATATTCATCCATTTTTGTGTCCAAAGATCTCCTTCAAAATTGTAAGGATTATGATGAAGGCCTTATCTTATACCAATTCTTGGACACAACGATCACACTAAGAGGGGGGGTGAATTAGTGTGAGGGATATTTTACACTTGTCACAAAACTTTAGTTAGCAATCACCACTCACAACATCATTACTTGTTATTTCCATTCATACTTAGTTGATTTCATGTAAATATATTTCAATGACATACCTTAATAATAAATAGATATTCACCATTACAATAAACAAAACAAGGAACACCAGATATATGTATAAGTTTATTTTGTATTACAGACTACAATCCTTGATTTTTATCATAACCAACTGAAATAGAGCACCAAATATCAGTGAAAGACCTATCCTGTGTATCTTGTCACCAACTGATATGTGAGGAATCCAAACCTCATTTACAATACCTAGCTTGTAGATAGAAAGAAATTTTTCAAACTATACGAACAGTCTATACCAACATAAGTGCATCAACTATGCACAACCTATCTCATCAATCTCATCATCCAAATCTGATCTGTAACTCTATATCGAACCTGGTGTATGTGATCACAAACCTACAAACCTTACTTAACTTCAACAACAAGAGACAAGAAATTTCATGAAACTTTACTTAAGTCTCAAATGACTAATTTTGGATTAGTGAACAACCCTAACTTCAAAAAATCATAACTTTGTACCTATATTGAATAAAGGTATGAAAATGGTAGACAATGTTCTTCAGTGTATTGTATACAATTCCTCTAGGTTTCACTTCTTGAAAACTCCAAGAAAAGGGGTTATAGAAAAAATGGCAGACCTTGCTAAATTCTATCTTATTCTAGAGATCACACTTGTATAGAATTCCACACGTAGAATGTTTTATTTATGGATATTAAAATGGTAAAATATGTACTAAATACTTTAATCTAACTAATTCATTTGTTCTTACTAAATTTGGATCTGTTATGAAGAAGTTGTGACGTTTTTACCCAGAACACTTGTTTTAGACTAGTTTTAGGACTAGCCACACACCCTATCTTCCACAGAGTGCATGTCCCAAAATAAAACAACCCACAAGCTGAATTTATTATAATAGTTACTTGTATATTTTTTCTCATCATTTTCTAGATTTAGCTATCTGAATCATTCTACAAAAAAAATTATTGTGAAAATGGTGACATGACCTGTAAATATCATACCCTAGAAAGCATCATCAAAATAATTTATCCTCCTTTGAATTTCGGGCTTCTTTACTTCACCTTCCCTCTGAAATTCACCTTATATCTCCTTTGGTTACCTCAGTCACTTCTAGATATTCAATATGCTCAATAGAATCCTAATGGGATACCCTTTCTCTCTTATTTATACTCTCCAAGTAGCTTCCTCTAGAAGTATCCACTTAACCACTTAGACACTTTGTCCACTTAACCAACTTTGTCCACTTAGCCACTTTGTCTACTTAACCACTTTGTCCACTTAACCACTTTATCCACAAATAGTAAACTCTCCACTTATAGTTGCAACTAATTTATTTTTAATTGTTTTCTTGTTGCAACCACTTAACCCATGACTAACCACTTTGATTGTTCAACTTCTTCTAGGAGCTTCGAGAATAATATGAATTCTTTCACCTTCTAGGGTATTCTATATAATTCATGAGGGTTCTCCAACTTCACATAGACATAACTCTCTAATCGTGAGGAATTATGTGACATTATACATATCACTGGAAACGAGGTGACATATACTATCCATATGGAATAATTTCTCCTGAAAATTCACTGATCTTCAATACATTATTCTTTAATCAAAATTGGGTTCCCTAACCACACTATTTGACTACTCAACCACCTAACCATTTGGAATTCAAATATCATCTTCCCGTGAGGGATTTTACCATAAGGGGACCACTTTGATAACTTTATCCAAGAGTGTATTCCCATGAGGGATTTCACCATAAGGGGACCACTTTGGAGTTTATCCATTTGGTTCTTCCTATTAACCATGAAATGACATCAATGATATAACTCCCTTTAATATCAACACATCATTATGACACCACTTGACATTATCCCTTTGACAACAATTACGTCAATGACCATGTAACCGATAATCAATATATCAATGATACAAACACATCAATATGAAAATATTGGACATCAACCCTTTGACATCAATGGAAACATAGTACAACATCTTAGTCCCACGAGGAAAAGACAGATTTGGGGGAAATGCTTGTACCAGGTCCCTGAGATCAGAAGAAATCTTGCAGGTTATCACTACTATCTATCAGGTCAACTACATATGTATATGTATTCTTTGTGGCTGTTTTGAAGATTATACTTGCTTGTGTTATGGTACATGCTTGAGTTATGGTTGGATTGGAACATGATTTAGGTACAACTTTGCTACATGGTTGATTGAGGTATACTCTTGTATATGGTTATGACATAACTACTATGGTTCATTATTAGAGACATATCTTTGATATGTGGATGTATGGTTGTGGTATACACTTGATATATGGTGGCATATTCATGAGACACATGATTTGGTTTTTTGGGGGAATTCATTAATGGTATCGTACAGGTCTATACACAATTGATTCTATGATATATGGTACTAGTTTTATATATGATTGATTCTATAGTACATGGTACATGATCGAATACATGATTAGCTACTCGTCATTAATGTTATTGTATCTACATTTGGCATATATTATGGTACATGATTGATGCGTGTTATACTACATTTGTTGGTCCATAGTTGATGAATGGTATGGTACAATATACATGTTGATGGTGCAATGAAAGTTACAGATTGATGGTATAGTGACAGTGACAGGTTGGATATAATGACAGGTTGATAGGTTATAAGTTGATGTGGCAATGATAGTGACAGTGGCAGTGATTGCGGTAGTGATAATTGGTCTACCCTTATATTTTAGGGAGGTAGGATAGGGCAAGGAAAGGGGGTTGTATCCTCCTTCTGGTTGGTTCCAGAGAACATAGGGATTTGGAGCTTCATTCAGGTTGGAGCCTGAGAATAGAGAGGTTGTATCTTCCTTGAGGTTGGAGCTAGATAATTCAGGGAGTTATAGCTTCCTCAAACTTGGATCCTGTAAATAGGGGGTCATAGCCTCCTTCCAGTTACAGTTGGAGAATTGGTAATTTGTTGCTTCCAATGAATGTATTATTTTGATATAGAAGAAAAGCATTATGTGGTTTTCTCCCTTTTGAGTTTCCATGTAAATCCTGATGTACTGTGTTTCTGTGGATTTCTATTATGGTTTGTTGATTTATACTATTGATAGAATTAATGATTACATATTGTGGTTAAAATTGATAATAAAGTTCTCATATTGATTCACCCTCCCTCTCAGTACTCCAAAAATTGGTATTAGAGTAGGTCCTTCAAGAAATAGTTTAACCACTGGAAGGATATCATAGAATACACTAAGATTGAAGCACCAAGGCTTGATGGTTAGAACCATGCCTTTTGGAATAAAAGAATGAAAACCTTTTTACAGGAGCAAGGATTTGATGTTTGGCAGTCAGTAGTAGATGGATATACAGTACCTGACACTCCTCCAACTGACAAAAATGGAAATAAACTCAACAAAAACAATTCAAAGGATAAAGGAACCATTCTGAGCAGTCTCGATGATACATTATTTGTGAAAGTTATGCATTGCAAGGCCACAAAGGATCTTTGGGATAAAATTCAAAAGGTTTATGAAGGAGATAAAAAAGTCAAGGGAGCTAAAATTCAAATGCTTAGATCTAGGTTTGATTAATTAAATATGAAGGTAGATGAATACATTGCAACCTACTTTATACGAGTTGAAAAAAAAATGAACACTATTAGAGGACTAGGAGAAGAAGATGATGAATTGGTGATTGCTAAAAAAGTTCTAAGATATGTTCCTATGATATTTGATCCTAAGATATCTGCCCTAGAAGAAAGAAAATTCACAGCTTATGCAATGAGGATAGAACAAGACAACCCAATGACAAAGGAAGCAACGTTCAAATAATCCAAGAAGATAAAAAAGTAGAACAAGCCAAATCCAAAACCATATCCTATTTGCAGCGATGATTCAGAGGAACATGAAGAAGTGGAAAACTTCATGAGAAAGTTGAAAAGAGGAACTAGAAAGTACAAAGGTATGCTTCAATTGAATTTTTTTAATTATGATGGTACTGGTAATTTTGATTCTAAATTTACTTATGCTAAGAATAAAGGTAGTGATGAAGAAGAATATCCTAAGAAGAAAAAGAAAATTAAAATTGGAGAGAAAAGAAGGAACAGAAATAAATTCTTCAAGAAAAGTTTCTACTCAAAGGAAGACAAATCCTCATAAGATGAGGACGATGATAGTGATGATGATTCAGAAAGATAAATCTTCATGGATGTAGAATATGATGAAGAACACTCTAAAGAATAACGAAAATTCGATCTCAAAGCATAATTAATCATTGCCTTGGAATAACTAGGGAAAGAAAGAAAGAAAATAAAGTCACTCAAGGCAGAATTAAAGAGGAAAGAAGGATCTCAAAATTCCAACTCAGAAGAAATCGAGCAGATAATCACAAAGTTAAAAATACAGTTAGAATAATACATAAGGATTTAAGAAACACTCATAAATCATTTAGAAGAGAAGGAGAAGATGATTGAAATCTTGGAAGTAAAAATAGTCATCTTAAGAAAAGATCTTCAAAAGAAAGATATATAGAAAAATAACACCAAAATATTGGATGATATCATCAGCAGTCAAAGTCCATACTCTGATAGGTCCGAGATAAGATACAACTAGATGCATACTAAGAAACATTTGAGATCCAAGACGACATATAATGAAGCCAAACAAAGAAGCTATGAAAAAATTGTCATAGGAACTATCGAGAAAGAGGAATACATGAAGACTCAAGAAGAAAATCACAGAGGAACTAGAACACCTAGAAGTTTTAGAACACATAATCAACCATCAACATCTCAAGAAGAAGAAGGATCCATAAGAGAAACACCATTCAAAATATCCCTTAGATCCAAGTATAAAACTATTTTTCTTGGTTTATGTTAATATTTTAACAATTTCAGACACAAAGCTGCAAATTGTACAGTCTATTCCAATAACATAAGAAACTATGAAGTATATTTGAACAACATTTATCCTATAAAGTCGCATGAAGAAAAAAACAAAAATCACAACATTTTTGGTTAAATAAGTAATGAAATAGAGTGTTACAAGTGAAACAATTTTGGACACAAGGAAAATATTGTAGATCGATTTTTCCTCTAAGGGAACCAAAGCAACGTATCAAACAAGAGCCACAAAGGATATGGCGAAGGAAGAAATACCAATTCAACACTGAATAATGCTCACTTGGTCTATAAGTGAAACAAAAGAAAAGTGGGTGGTATGTTGGCAGTGGTTGTTCGAAGCATATGGTAGGTGACAAGAACAAGTATATGATCCTAAATAAGGAACGAGATAGATCAATTTCATTTGGAAATAATAACTTAAGCATAGTTATAGGTAGAGGTACAGTCAAGCTTAGAAGCAATGATGTCAGGGTAGAAAATGTTATACTAGTTGAAGATATGAAGCATAATCTACTAAATATAATTCAAATGTGTGATCAAGGAAGAAAAATTTTGTTTGAATAAGAAAAAGGTGAGATAACAAAAGAAGGATCAGACAAGTTGGTGGCTATAGATACAAGAAATATAAACAACATATATGTCCTTAATGAATTGGAAAGGAAAGATGTTGTTTAGGAAAGGAAAATGAAAGTTGGTTATGGAACATAAGAATGGGTCACATGAATGGATCTGGATTTTATGAGAAGAATGAAATGAATAAAGATTATTAAAATATGCTTAACACAAAATAACATAAATACAATAAAATTGGTTTTGTATTCAATAAGGAAATAGGCTGAAACTGTAAAATGCAGCGGAAAACAAGCTTGCTAGAATTGTGGCAGCTTATCTCTAAGAAGATATTTGATGGTTATTCTCAATCACAAGAAGAAGATTACAATGACGCTCGGAAGGCCTTTTTACAATAAACATGAATGTAAAAAACCCTAGACATCCAAAAACCTAACCCTAGGAGATGAAGCACGAAACGTCATGTTGACCCCGTTTGGGTAAGTTAGTACATCAACTTCTTGGGGTCATAAATTTTGCATACGGTCTCAATTTTAGGCACACGATATCCCATTGGAAAGTTTATTCGAGGAAAGGTCTCCATTCATGACTAACGAGAGCCATAAAAACGTTGTTTAGGGCCTTAAAATGGCCTTGCAAGTTAGGGACCCGAAAAGTAGGAAAACAAAACTACCAAAAATAACCAACTGGAATAGGTGGGAGGCCATCAAAATCCATATGGATAAATCCTCCCCCCTTAGGAAGAAATGTTATTCATTTCATTGAGTTCCCCCATTAGATGAGGAAATTTCTATTGAATTTGGCCCCAGGTGAGCCACTTGCCTTGGTGCAGGAGCTGCCCTGCTTTGACAACTCGATAAAGGTAGATCCTTTGTTGTTGGGTGCCCTTGATCTGTGTGTCTACAATTTGATCACTAGATTCTTGTTGCATGTAGTCAGGGTTGAGATCTATCTTTGTCAATTTCTCTGTTATCTCTGAGGTGTCCAATAATAGTGGGAAATATGGTCGAAGGAGAGCCATGTTGAAGAATGGGTGCAGGCCAAGGAAAGGGAGAATGTTGAGAGAAAAAGCATTGTCACCCACAGCCTTGGTGATGGTGTATGGCCCAAAATGGAGTGGGAGAAGCTTCTGATGGGGCCCTGTAAGGCTTTCTTTCTACAAGTGCTACAAAACTTTGTCGCCCACCTGAAACTTATGTGGCACCCGGTGTTGGTCATGGCGCTGCTTGTACTTGGCATTGGACTTAAATATCCTGAACCTATTGGAGGATGTGTTGGATCCTCTCAATGAACCAAGTCGCTTTGTCACCTTCTGGTGGAGAGGGGACGAGTCGACCAAGGTGATTTCCAGGGGTAGTGAAACATCCATGGGGCCCAATGGTTGGAATCCACACCCCACTTGAAAATGGTTGTGTCCAGTTGAGCTATGCAAGGCTCAGTTGTAGCTATGTTGGACATAGGGAAGACTCTCATCCCATGTGCAGGGGTGCTTGGAATTGTACATGTACAAGATATGTACGATCATATGATTGACGAACTCAATTTGGCCATCTATCTAGGGGTTGAAGGTAGTGGATTTGGTGAGCTTGGTATCTAGCAGTGACCAGAGGCTTCACAAGAATGTGTTGAGGAACCGACTGTCCCGATATAAGACAATGGTTTGTAGGATATAAAAGTGTACCCAGATGCATGCAAAGAATATCTTGGCAGTGGCCTCTACAATGATGTTCTTCTTACAGGTGGCCATAATCACCATCTTGGAAAAGTGATCAAAAACCACAAAAACACAGTCATTGCCCCTCTTGGTGGATGGATGTTTCGACATGTATTCCATTGAGATGGATTCCCATGGATTTTTGGGAGTAGGAATAGGGGTGTACATGCCCTGCTTCTTAGTGTTCAGTTTGGAAATAATGTAGGCGGTGAAGGACTTGATATACTTGCTAACATCATGTCAAAGTTTCGGCGAGTCGAAATGGTTCTATAGCACTTCCATTGTCTTTTCGACTCCAAAGTGTCTTGCAAACCGATTGTAGTGAGATTCACAAATCAGCTTCGCACGCTCACTTGATGGAATGCAGAGATGGCCTAGATGACATAACAACTCATCCTAAAGATGGAAATTAGTGACCACTAAGTTTTCTCCCAACATTTGGTAGGTAGAGGAGAATTCAGGGTCTATCTCATAAAGGTGGGGCCATCCATAGGTCTCATGGCCACAAGAGTCTAGCACCGTGGTGAGTGTCGCAACTAGAGGTCAGCTGAGGAAATCAACAACTCAGTTGGTACTTCCTATTTTATACTTGATGTTGAGGTGGAACTATTGTACGTATGTGGACCACTTCTGATGGTGGTCATTATGAAATTTGCCTTGAATCTGCATGAACTTTAGTGGCTTGTGATTAGTGTGGATGATTGTCTCCTTCCCCAGAATGTAATTCCTCCACTAGCAACAGGATTTCATAATGGAATACATTTCTTTGTCATAAGTATGGAACTTATAGATAAAATCTGATAGTGTCTCACTATGATACGCCACAGGTTGATCATGTTGAGTGAGAATGACGCCCACAACATAGTCTAAAGAATATGTCTCGATCTCAAAGGGATGTTTCAGGTACGACAATGAAAGTAGTGGGGATGAGCACAAACGATGCTTTAAGTCATCGAAGGCTTGTTGTTGGGATAGGCCCCACATAAATTTTTCCTTACTGCCACCCCTGGTTACTTGGCTAAGCACCCATGCGATATGAGAGAATCCCAGCACGAACCTATGATAGAAATTGGTGAGGCACAAGAAGGTCTAGAGCTCTGTGAGTGTGGTTGGGGCTGGCCAGTCACAAATGACATGGATCTTGGTTGGATCCGCATGCACACCATGTTGATCAATGATGTATCCCAAGTAATGGACATTGTCCATCCCGAAGGAACGTTTTTCCAAGTTTGCATATAGTTTGTGTTGTCGCAGGGTGTGCAGAACCTGTTGAATATGCTGCAAGTGTTATGCCCAAGTCTTGTTGTAGATGAGGATTTCATCCAGATACACCACTACAAAAGTACTGGTGAAAGGTCATAGGATATCATCCATCATCCTCATAAAATTTGTTAGAGCATTTGTCAAACCGAAGGGCATGACCAACCATTCAAAAAGACCTTGTTTTGACTTGAAGGAGGTATTCCATACATATGTCTATTCTATTGGTACCTGGTGATAGCCAAACATTAGATCAATCTTACTTAAGTATTTATCCCCCATGAGTTTATCAAAGAGGTCATTGATTCGAGGAATCGGGTACTGGTTCCAGATTGTGATTTTATTCAGGGCTCGGTAATCAATGTAGAGTCGCCAGGTCTCGCCTTTCTTCTACACCAGTATGATTAGACTCCCACAAGGCAATGAGATGGGATCGATGTGGCCCTTGTGGATCAGTTCTTGGATCAACCTCTTAATCTCCTCATTTTCTAACAGAGAGCAGTGTTAGACTGGACCATTAGGAAGTGGTGCACCTCGGGTCATATCGATGGGATGCTTGACCTGGCAGTGCAGAGGTACCCCAATAGGAGAGGAGAAGTTATCTAAGTGTTCTTCCATGAAATTATCCACTTTCTTTTGTTTTGTGGAGAGATCAGTCACAAAGGCCCTGGATGTGGATGCGATATTTTGATTACTCTGAGAGTGAATCACGAAGAAGACGAATTTCCCAGTCTGAGAGATGACCTTCCTATATTTCTTGGTACATATCAATGAAATAACACTAGGAGGGACTTCCTCGGGTATCCTGTACAATTTCCTATTCAAAGTAATAATAAAACTATGAGGCCTAGACTCATATACAACATGACATTTCGATAAATAAGGTTGTCCAAAAAGAACATTACAAAATTCGAGAGGAGCAACATCACACAATACCTCTTCTTTGAAGGGATTGATGGCATACAATGGTTGACACTATTGGATGACACAAAGATCGCTTCCTTGGTAGAGCCATCTAATGGTGTGGGGTTGTGGGTGTTGTATTGTCGGCAGGGCCAACCGCTTGACGACCTCTATTGAGATAAGGTTCTTCTAGCTATCGCTATCAACGATGAAGTGCAGTGGGGTGCCTTTTACCCACATCTATGAATGGAAAAGGCGTTTTCCTTCTTCTGGCTCATCTGGTTCACCAAGATGGAGCCTGGTGGTAGAAATGATAGCATTGGGTTTTACATCAATGATTTGTCTTCTCATTTTTGGTTCTGTCTCTAAGTCAAAACCTGCATATGATTCATAGGCTTTCACTTTGGCCACTAGCAACTTCTTTGAGTGGCAATCGATAGTGTTATGCCAAGGGCTCTTATGGAAGTCGCACCACTTCCTGGTATCCTTCTTTCTCTTTCTAGTGTCCTTCTTTTTTTGTGGCTTGGGCTGGTTGTCCTGATATTATCCATATTTGCTCTTTCCTTCGTTCTGTAGGTAGGGGTCGCCCTTTCCTAGTTTTATCTATGAGGGGTTCCAAGGCCCAAATTTTCACGTATTTTTTTTTATCTTCTGTTTGATTTTGACGACATATCAATAGGTCTCACCCAAGGATGAGATGTCAAAAAATTCCATGTCATTATGGATGTATCTATGCAGAGCACTGCAATACTTGAGCACCAGATGTCACTCTGAATCTTTGATACCCAGCTAGGTGTGCAAGGTATGGAAGATATTTGTAAAATCTGGCATTGCTTGTTCTCTTTCTTACTGCAGTGTGGTCCATTTGGTATACAAGTCATCATAATTTCTGACAAGGTAGTATTTTTCCTTAATAGAATCCCTGTAGGATTCCCAGGTGGATGCAACTATAAATAATGAGGGTTCCTCTCTTTCCCTTTTCTCACAGAAAGTTTCCCACCAATCTTTGACATGGGGAATGACTTTGAGGAGCAAAAAAGTATTTTTTTTTATTTGAAAAATTATGGATAGAAAAATACCCTTTTAGTAGATTTAACCACTTTTCTACAACCTCTACATCTATCTAACCTTCAAATATAGGAATATTGAAGTTGATTTGTACCTTGAAGGGGGCGACACCTTCGCTCGAGGAAGATGCGTCACCTGTTGATAGTTGTTGAAGGATTTGCACGAAACTATTCATCATCTCATTCCTCTGTTGTGTGAGGGCTTCCTCAAGAAACATTTTGAAAGGATCTCCTGTCTCATCATCTTTCTTTTCTCTTGCCATGAGTGGTCCTTCGGGCGTGCGAGAGATTTTTTCCTCAATAGAAAAAGGTTCAAGACACAATTCTTTGTACCATGACCTCGTTGGGGGCATGCATTAAGACAAAAAGGAGCAAACCGCTATGATACCACTAATCCAAATTTTATGAGAAGAACGAAATGAATACAGATTATTAAAATATGTTTAACACATAATAACAGAGATACAATAAAATTGGTTTTCTATTCAATAAGGAAATAAGATGAAACTTTAAAATGCAGTGGAAAACAAGCTTGTTGGAATGGTGGCGGCTTATCTATGAGAAGAGATGTGACGACTGTACTCACTCAAAAGAAGAATATTACAATGAGGCCCTGAAGGCCTTTTTACAATAAAAAATCATGTCAAAAACCCTAGACATCCAAAAACCTAAACCTAAGAGATGAAGAGCCAAAATTCATGTGCGCCCCGGGGTCATAACTTTTGCATACAACCTCCGTTTTAAGCGCACAAAATCCTATTGGAAAGTTCTATCCAAGTACTGCACATTTTGTTGCTATCTATCAAAGGTCATTTATGACTATGGAAAGTCCTAAAAACGTTGTTTAGGGCCTCAAATTGGCCCTGCAAGTCAGGGACCCAAAAACTAAGAAACAAAAATGCCAAAATGAACCAGTTGGAATAGGTGGGAGGCCACCGACATCCATCTAGATCATGAATTTTGATAACTTTTTCAAAATCAGCAGAAAGAAAGTAGTGAAAGAAATTCCTACTATTTCAAATCCAACAAATACTTTATGTGAGCATTGTCAACAAGGAAAACAAACCAGGACCAACTTCAACTCAAAAGAGTACTCCACGAAAAAAATATTGGATATTGTACACATTGACCTATGCGGACCTACAATAATGAAGGGATTAAATGGAGAACAATATTTTATGCTACTGGTTGATGACTACACAATAATGATTATAGTTTTCTTTCTCAGGAAGAAGTCAAAGGTATTCTAACACTTCAAGATATACAAAGACATGGTTGAAACAAAGATGTATTTGAAAATCAAGTTTTTTAGATTAGACGATGGAGAAGAATTTACATCAGAGGAATTCATGGATTTTTGTGGTGAACATGCAATAAAAAGATAGTTCTCAGCAGCCATAATACCTCAACAAAATGGAGTTGTCGAAAGGAAGAATAGAACAATACAAGAAATGTCCAGAACCATGTCGAAATATTCCAAGTTGAGTGACATTTTTTCGGCATAGGAAGTACATACAATAGTTCATATCATAAACAAATGAATTCTCATAATTAACAATGATAAGACTCCCTATGGGTTATGGAAAGGAATATTGGAAAAAGTGAAGCATTTTAGAGTATTTGGAAGCAAATGCTATATCAAAAGAGAAGATAACAAGATTGAAAAAATTTGACTCTCAAGTTGATAAGGGCATATTGGTTGGGTATTCAAGAAAAAGAAAAGGATATAAATGCTTTAGTCCAAGACTCAATAGAGTAGTGGAATTCATCAATGTAACAATTGAAAAAACATGTGAATGAAATACTGAAGAAAGAAGCAATGATTCAAAAGAGCAAGATGACGAAGAAGGTCTAAAAGAAGAATAAGTAGAAGAACAAGGAGAAGAAGAAGAAGAGTAACCAAAAACAAAGAAAGAGGAATATGAGAAGAAAATACCTCCCAAGACACCTAGCCAAAGAGTGAAGAAAAAACATCCACAAGAATATATTATTGGGAATAAAGATGCAAAAACAAAGAAAGAGGAAAACCGAAGAAGAATACATTCACTAGAACGAAGGAATCTAGCACTATTATCCATTGTTGATCCAAGCCATTTTGAGGAGGCTAGAAAATATGAACACTAGATCAAGGCTATGGATTAAGAATTGGATAAAATAGATAATAATGACACATGGGAACTGGTTTCAAGACCGAAGAACAAGAACATGATTGGTACAAAGTTAGTTTTCTAAAACAAACTGAACAAGGATGAACATGTAACCAGAATCAAAGAAAGGTTAGTATGAAAAGTATACACTCATATTGAAGGTATATATTTTGAAGAGACCTTTTCCCCATTTGAAAATATAGAAGTAATCAGATTGATCTTAGCCTATGCATGTTCCAAAATAATCAAGCTGTATCATATGGATGTGAAATCATTCTTTCTAAATGGAGAGTTAGAAGAAAAATTCTACACTGAACATTCTAAAGGGTTTCTACTATGAGAAAAGGAAGATTATGTTTGCAGGTTGAAGAAATCATTGTATGGACTCAAGCATCCCCCTAGAGCACAATATTCAAGGTTGGATAGGTATCTACCACAACAAGAATTTAGGAAGGAAAAATAAGACAACAATCTCCACATAAAAGTGGATCGATAAAATGTATTGTTGATTAAAGTTTATGCAGATGATATTATCATTGTAAGTGATGATGATAGGATGAGTCAAAAGTTTTTCAAAGACACACACAATGAGTTTGAAATGTCTTCTCTCGATGAGTTGACTTTATTTTTGGTATTATAAATATGTCAGCGTGATAAATGTATTTTCATCTCCCACACTAAGTATATCAAAGAAATGCTAAAGAAGTTTGGAATGGAAATTTGTAAACTCGTAAGTACTCCTATTCATTCTAGTTGTAAGTTGAGCAAGGAAGATGAATCTCAGGATGCAGTTCAAAGAGTCTAAATATCAATGATTCGTAGCTTATTCTATGTGACATCATCAAGGTCGGATGTGTTACAAAAAGTTGGATAGTTTGCGATATTTCAAGGACCATTGAAAGAAACAAATGTCATGGAAGTAAAAAGAATACTTAGATATCTCAAGGAAACAAAATATTTTGGATTATGGTATCCAAAAGGGAATGATATACCTTTTGTAGCCTACACAGATGCATATTGGGCAGGTAGAATTGATGATAGAAGAAGTACAACTGTAGCATATGTGTACTTACGTGATTCTCTAGTGTCATGGTTGAGCAAGAAATAGTCATCGACATCTTTGTGCACAACAAAAGCAGAGTATATTGCAGTGATAGTGTGTTTCACTCAATTTCTTTGGATGAAGAAAACCCAGTAGGACATACAGTTGAAATGCGATGATCCTATTCCAATACTTCGTGATAACAGTAGTGATATCAACATCTCTAAGAATCCGGTAATGCATTCCAAGACAAAGAACATTCCAATCAAGTTTCACTTTATATGGGAACAAGTTATAGAGAAGAACATTAAGCTAGAGTACATTGGGACAAAAGAGAAGATTGCATATATCTTCCCCAAACCTCTTCCAAGGGAGACCTTTGAGCATCTTTGACGGAAACTTGGAGCAGTTTCTTCCCCATAGTGATCCACATAGGATCATGCACAATAATAGAGGGGGAGAGAAGCAGAAGACTTGAAGAATATAAGTAAATAATTTTTTGAATGCTTTTCATATACATTAGAGTTTTACATGATGAATCATGATAAAGATAAATAAGAGGCTTTAATATAGGAGGAGAAGCCCCACATGAGAAGTACCCTTTTCCATTGATGTCAAATGGGGAGAGAGAGGACAAAGGAATGGAAACAGAGAGAAAGAATATATGCATGAATACAAGGGGAGCATTGGTCACAGGGGGAGTGATGTTCATCGAGGGAGAATGAGAAAGAGCATGAGTGTTACCATTCCATAAGTTTTTCCATGAATTACGAAGGGGGATATTGTTGAAATATTGATTTTCATTGATGTCAACACTTGAAGAAATATGGTAGAACCAAAGGTATGTTTATGGAACCCAAATTTGATCAAGGAAAAAGTTCATGAACAATAGTGTAAATGCAGGTAACCCAATCATGGATGTATAGCCTTCATCGTTTGGTTTTCTAATGATAGGTGGTATGCCACATGGTTCCTCATGGTTGAGGAGTTATAGCCTTGTGAACTTAGAAGACCCAAAGAATGGTTAAGAAACCCCTAGTTAGTTACAATTCAATTAATGAAAGCGTAAAGTGGTTGTAACAAGAAATTATATAATCCCCTAAGATTAAGGAGAGAGGCTACTTAAAAAATTGTAAATACACCTCAAGGAGTGTCTCATAATAACATTCACTCACTAATTCTATTGAACATATTCCACTGAACTAGTGATCTATTTTGAAATTTTACGATGACAAAATCTGAGGTAGGAACAAGTGAGTAGTGCGAGAGTTTCAAGGTTGTAGAGAAGAGTGAATATTTCTCAGGAAACCCTAGTTTGTTTGACCTCCATGGGTTAGACTACTAGTATCCCATGAGGAAGCCCCACATATTTTCTAGGGCTCGTCACGTGAGGCCCCGCTAAATAGTATGTCTCAGTTCCACAACAACAAGACAGATTTGGGGGAAATTATTCTACCAGGTCCCTGAGGTCTGAAGAAATATTACAGGTCAACACTATTGTGTATCAGTTCAGATACAAATATATACATATGCTTATGTGATATTTCTTTAAATTATACTTGGTTTTGGTATGGTATATGCTTGAGCTATGATTGGCTTGGCACATGATTGAGTTACATCTTGGTTACATGGTTGAATGAGGTATACTCTTGTATCTTTTTATGACATGAATTTTATGGTTCATTATGAGAGACATATCTTTGAGATGTGGATATATGGTTGAGGTATACACTTGATGTATGGTGGCATATGCATGAGTCACATGTTTTGGTTCTTTGAGGGACTTAATTGATTATATGGTACATGTCTATACATGATTAATTTTATGGTATATGGTACGGGTGTTATATATTATTGATGCTATAATACATGGTACATGATTGGATACATGATTAGCTACTCATCATTGATGTTATGGTATCTACATTTGGCATATATTATGGTACACGATTGATGCATGTTGTTGAGCCTCTAAATTGACATTCCCACTACCCTATTATACTCCTCATATATACATTTTTGGCTTACCTAAGCTTGGATAAATGACAAAGAACACTACCATTAGCCATCGATGAGGCCATAAGGTAAAGTATAATTGAATTCATGCATTTTGTGGTTTATTGAGCTAGGAGACTAAATGTTTCATGTACTAATGTTTTAAATTTCCATGTATAACATTTGACCTCTAGATGAGTCCAGCATTTATGTATCAGCTCAACCATATGGTACTTATGCGCCAAATTGCCACTGTCTGAATCCGATACCAAGCACACCTTCCATTCAGATCTGGTACCAAATCATCCACTGTCGTGATCTGGTACCAATGGCCACAGACTGTTCTAGTTCGGTACCAACCACTTGCATACTGTTCGGATCATGTACCATTTACCGAATCTCACCTGTCACAATCCGGTACCAATACAAGAAGCAAAATATACCAAGTTTAGCTCCAGATTGTGCCCAAGATAATTGTTGGATGTTTGTTG
>JASDQU010751191.1:2879-23790 GCA_032191745.1 Picea mariana | reverse complement strand
ACAAATAATATCCAAGACACCATTGAAAACTAGAATCAGGGTGTCACCCAAAATCCTATTGTCAACAAAGTATGGAACTTTCTACCAGGATTCACATTATGGGAAACATGGATGGAAAGGAATAGACATATATTTAAAACATATCACTCAGACCCCAATAAAGTATGGGACCACAATATAGCCATCAAAGAAACTTCACGAAATTAGTTGCAGAGGGTGACTCATAGCTAATCATCCACATGCTAACTCACATTCAACAGGGCTCTCATATATATAAAATCTCCACCAGTTGGCATCTCGAAACCACTCTAGAGTGCATCAAAATTCTCATCAACCAAATCCCTACTCTTATCCTTTCTAGTGTCCACCTCTCAACAAACAAATTGGTGGATCAAATGACGAATTAAGGAATCCTAAGTTTTTTGGACAACCCAGACAAGCCCTAGGACCCTTCTCACAATGATTCTTTAATGACAACTTGATCTGACCTAGCATTAGAGGACTACCAACCTGTTGAGGGGTCCAAGATCCTTTGACTCAACAGTAGGAACCAAACTCGACTTAGAGGCCCAATTATACTCTGCAACATTTTATGAGTGGAATGGTTCTCCAGATCTTTCGATCTGGCCAATTTACTGATGGGATTTAGTAGTGATTGACAGGGTATCTTTCTATGAAAGTTCCTCCTTCAGGTTAAACGATTCTCTTTTTTGTCTTTTCTATTATTAGATAAGTCCGATAAAATAAGGGTGATAGTATAAACCAACTGATAGAGGAAATTATTAACTATTGAAGAATGTTGAGCTTGGGATAAMCCTCATGCTYTGGCATGCAGACAACGATATTCACACCTATTACAAGTCTAGTAATAATGCATTAACTTGCTGGTATTTCAACACTGACTGAGATAACAATTATGGAAAGAAAATATGCATGCAATAAAGATAAGTGTAAGAAAAATAGTTTCCTTAGCTCTACCATCAATCACATATTAACACAACGATTCACTTTTCATCGTTTAGAACAAAAGAACTTTTTAAAGTATTGAAAAGATAGCTTATCAATAAATTCAAAAACTCTTACTCGTTACAACATCAACTACTGAATTGAAAGATGGAAGTAGTTCCTCCTAAATCTAGTCACATAATGCTTTTGATGAAAATAAATTTTGTCTCCGGCTCTAAACAAAACTTCTTAATTAAAGTTGCTCATAAATAATTCTTTACAATTCTCAAGAAAGAGGGTCTTTCCCAAAACCATCGACCCTTCCCATGAAGTCGATCCCCTTATTTATAAAGAATCACTAAATTAAAATAAATACTAAAAGTTTGTGTTAAGTAAAAAAAAAGAATGACACGTGGTGCTTGATGTATTTGTTCTCTTGAGATCGTCT
The DNA here is from genome assembly GCA_032191745.1 of Picea mariana. NCBI lineage: Eukaryota > Viridiplantae > Streptophyta > Pinopsida > Pinales > Pinaceae > Picea > Picea mariana. The sequence continues at coordinate 22,397 of JASDQU010751191.1, read as the reverse complement.
AGTGTTTCTACTAGAGTTGATGATTCTTATCACACTCTGGCCACTTTATGAAGAGATCCCCGCATGTGTTAGCATACGGGAATTTGTGTTGGTCCATCGGGGCTGAAAGAGTTTCCCTTATCTCTATTGCCCGTTCTCTATATCTGATCATCTTGGCACTTAAACACTGCATTACTGCGCTAGCCTTGATCGGGTGTTCCATAAAATTCTTTACCTGGCCTGGTGTCATGCTCCCCACTTGTGCAATCTCTGCTTCCCATGTTGAGTCATGTTCTGTGTGTCATTTGACTATGTCATGCAAATCAACAAAGTCTTCAGGTGAGCTGAACTCTAGAAGGCCAATGTCTTTCATCTCTCGATTGATCTTCTCCCAACTTTTCTCAAACTTGGCCCACATTTATTGTATCTTTCACCGAGGTTACTGGACCATATTCACCCAGTATTCGACTGCCTTCCTGATTTGGGATATGTTGCTAGCCATCAACACTCACATGCCATGCTCTTTTGCATCTCAGCCTTTCTGTACTACACTGATATAATCGATTCTCTCCAAAGCTTGGTATGCCTTTTCATACCATCTCTCCACGTCTTTACATGTTTCCATCCCCATGAGAGTGTCTTCTTGAAAATTGGCTATGCACATGGTGAAGATATTTCTTTCGCTCATGAATTGTGCATATGCTTCTCAGAATTCACTCTTCAGGAAAAGTGATGCTTGCGTTGAGTCCTGGTAATATTTCGCGAGATGGCGCAGATGGTTCAACTCCTTCTTTGCAATGACTAGTTCCTTTCCATCCCATATTGCTCGATCCAGCATGGCATCAGTTATAGACATTCCCACACCAATTAGCTCAGTCATCTTCACATTTTCTGTGCTGAGAAGCGTTTCTTCTGTGGTGATGAGTAGTGTGTTATCCAACGTGAGCCTCCTTTTCTTGGTTGTCCTTCTCATTATAGCTTTCCTCTTTCTATCATAAGCAATCACTTGTATATTGGAGACCTCATCCATGAGCTCAGGGATCTATTGGTCTCCCCAGGCAGGGATGATTTTAAGGATGGAAATTTATTTTAAAATGTAGAAACCTTGGCAAATCTCATTAATCCTTCATATGCCAACTATAAATGTTTGGCGATATTTTTATAAAAATATTCAAATTTTAAAGTATTTTATATAGGTTTTATAAAATTTTGGTGATTTTTAAGGTAAATTAATTTTATCCTATAGAATTTGGGCGAATTATTTTTAAAATAGCAAATCTCGTTTTTGGAAAAACCATGGAAAATTAGCCCATGAGTGAAATTTAGCCCCTAAAATCATCCCTGTGGACCCTAGGTCAGAGTGTTTCCCAGGCTTCCTGCCCTATATATTTTTTCTAGGATTGGCTCTTGTACTTCTTTGACAGGGGAAACTTTTGTATGTTCTAGTGACTTGACCTCCTGCTATTGTTTGTCGGATGGTGGAGTGTCAGCCTTATATGGGGAGATGGTCACATGCTCAACACTAACTTGGTGATTGGTTGTTGAGGTGCCAATCTCTAGCTACTGTAATTCCTCTTCTTGCTCACCAGAGCCTAGCTCATCCTTGGAGCTGTCTTTTGGAGTCCCTTATAGGTCAAGAAATTCAGTGTCTAGGATACTCTTGGCCTCATGGTCTCCCTATAGAGGGTTTAGAATCGAAGCATCGGGAGTTGGAGTAGATGTTCCCTCCAATTGTTTTTCCTCTGTGATTGGTACTGGAGTTATAAGCGAGACATTCGAGATCTCTTCATCATCATAGATGGTAATCAAATCAAAGAGAATGTTAGGCACACCTGTTTCACCTGATGTTCTTGGAATCTCCTACTGGGCTGGAATAATCACCGGTGATCTGGCTTGTGGTGACGGAACTCTGGGGTTTTCTGGATCAGTGGTTCCCTCTAGTGGGGTTGATTCTGAGCCATTTATCTCCTCTCTGATGTTGATTGTGTTGACCGAGGTGATCCTTATAGGTTCTAATAGTTGGGGATCATTTTCTAACTTCTAGATGACTCTTTGGGCTTCTTCTAACAACAACATCCCCCTCCTCTGTGCCTCTATGGCTTCTACTACTATGTTCTCTTCCCTATCCCTGAGGGCTTCTTGAGCTATCTGTTCTATCGTTTAAACTTGCTCATCCATACTCATCGCTTTAAATATAGTCATATTTGGGTTAGCATTTCTCTGTAGCACCTCCTCTGAGTCCTAAGCACATTCTGTAAATATTTCGTCTTCAAAATTATCACGTGCATATGGCCAGTAGGAGGAGACTTGTGATGCATGATGAAGTACTAGGCCTCTAGGGTCATGTTTGCAAAATCAGCCTGTGGGGAATCTGTATTCTAGCTGGCTCAAACCCTCTTGTTTATCTTGCGAAGTATCCTCCACCATGTAAAACCCTATATGGAAACCATAGGGTATGAATGCTCGCTTCTTGTATTTAACCAGAGTGGCATTATAGCCCTGTAGGATGGTTTGGTAACAAATTTCTCCCACGATGAGCCAGTATGGGAGGTGAGCGGGGAGTAAATTTGGTGCGTCAGTGGCCCCAAACACCCTAATATAAGTCATGGTTTCCTCTAGGTACCAGTGGCCTACGTTTGAGATCATTTTCTTGGCCGCTGCCAAAAGTCTTGGGCATTATTTCTTAAAAATAATAAAATAGACCCGAGCTATAAATTCATCGCAGATGAGAGAATAGGATTTTTTGTACCTGTTTTCCCATAGAATGATGAAGTAGACATGTACAGGTAGCTCGATGACATTCCAACTCATAATCATGTCTGCAAAGACATTCCTTGCACATATTACGTCTAGTAAGAATGATGCCATGTGAAAATCATGCATTTCTCCATCCTTTGGTGTATGGGCCTACAATATATTGGTGGTCAATTGTTTTGAAAAGATGGATCCCTAGTTGAAGCTTCTCCCAGAGATGGCCACAGTGTATGCTAGGGGCATCCATGCCTCTCAAAACTTGGCGCTATCCTTCTCCCTATAAAATCGACACATTAGATCCATTAAACAAATGTATGGCTCCCTTAGGTTTGTTGTTCCATACCAGTCGTTGCTCTGGTTTGTGAATTTTTTGTCTTCCTTCCACCACGAGGCCATGAATCTGCTAGTGTCATGGAACTCATATAATTTTACTATGAAATCAGTGTTTAATCGCTCCTCCGGGTCCCTGAGCTTGTAGTATTTCTGTATCTCTGGTGGGAGAAAAACATTGATGCATCCTCCATTCTCATCATTGACAAGGCACTTCATTGCATCCGTATGGTCGATTATCCACCCCAGGGTCTCAATACAGTGTAATATTTGGGTTTGACAGGATACCATAAGTAGGCATGATTGCTGGATGTTTGGAAAAATTTGGTCATCAAGCGTCCTTACATCTGGGTCATTGTAGGGGATAAATTCCGGGTAATCTTCCTAGTTAATCCTTTTGAACAAATATCCCCACTGCGAGAGCATTATCTTTTACCCAGTGCATGCCTCTGTGTCTCCAAATACAAGGGGCTGGGAAAATGCCTTCTTAGTAGACGTTCTGATGACGGGCTTCGCTTTAGTAGCAAACTCCAACTGCCTCGCAACCCTGGGAAAAGATCCTTCACCGACCTCTACTTCTTTCAATTTTGGTGCCTTTGGAAAACGTCTAGTCATTGGCTTCCTTGGAGGCATTTTCCTGCAGAAAGAGCAGAGTCAGACATCATCTTGCAAAGATGATATTGATATATAAATAAAATGTGATCGTCAAAATGATAAAATCAATACATACCTCTTCTTTGCACTAGCTTAACTTGGTTTTAAATTTATGAGAATCAAGTGAAACTCTTGAGATGCTCTTTTCGCTCCTTTGATTGCTCTTCTCTGAGAAACTTGTGTACAAAATGTTGGGGTTCAAGACTATCTTAGTAATTTAAACACAGAGAATAATTACCTTGTTGCATCAGTTCTTCAATTTGGGGCGTAAATTCTATTTTACACAATCCGTCACCAAGATCCGCATTATGATCGGGATTAAATGCGGTCGTAGGCTGGCGGTGCAGGAGTGGGCTACATTGTGGTTCATCAAAAATTTCAAATTTTTTCTATTCGGTCGGAGCGCGAAACAATAATGTATGCATAGAGAAACATTAATTGGCCTATTAAATGACATAATCCGATCTTATTTTGTGTCAAAAATGTCCCATCATTCTGCTAATTTGAACGAGTTGATCGGGTGTCAACGTTTTTCTTAGACAATGTTCGTTGATATATTTTGGCAAAAGATGCTATGCCAATCCATTTGACCATAAAATGTTGATGTGGAAATGATGACTTGGAAGCATGACTAGGACACATGGAAATCTAAGGTGACTTGGGATGAAACTAGGCCTTACGAATTGCCTACGTAGCAAAGACACATGGTGTTTGAATTTGGCTCCTTCGCCTAAGGGTTGATTAAAAATCGGGGATTTTCATTAAATATGCGATTTGAAAAACAGGTCCTATCCCACTGATGCCAAATAATTATTAAGGATTAGCGATCGATGAGATGTTGAAACAATTGTTCCCATACTACCCCCCTTGAAACTTGTCGATGCCGAAAATGCATCGGTGATCGGTGCTCGACGATGTGTCAATGCAAAAATTTCCACAATTTAAATCTTTGGGATTTCACCGAATCTGAACAATGCATAAGTAATCGGTGATCGTAGGTTCATTATGGCCCATGTTAGTGTTTTTCCCTTTCATATTTCGCTGACGCCGATGGGATATCGACAATTTTTTGAAAACTTCTTCGTGAACATAGTTAGAAATCGACGCACTCCTCCTTCATTTTTTCCCGATGCTAATGATACATTGATGATTATCATTGCTACGTGGTCATTTCACTACTCGGATTTCTCCTATGCCAAAAATAGGTGCATGGGTCACAATTTTAGCTATGAGTTATTAGTTAAAATGCCAAGTTCTTTTTAGAGAAAAAGTTTCAATTCAATAGGTCCAAATAAATTTGAATGTGATCAATGACGGGACATGGAAAAAAAACCTAATCATCCCCTACACAACGGACTCAATTTAGAAAGAAGAAAAAAAAAAATTCAATTTTACCCAAAAGATAAAAAAATTCAAAAAGCTTTTAGGGTGTGTTGAGCGCTCAACAAATAGCGATTCTCAGGGTGAAAACAAAATCTTTGCTCCTTCCTTTGGGCTTAGCTTGTGTAGAATCTGGTTGAGAAACTAACTGGATTTTCTTTCATCAGAGTATTTAATATCCATGCATGTACAAATTTTCGGGTTCGTGAATCTGGGTCCGCCTATGGAGTTCAACCCTTTTCCCACCTTCGTTCCTCTTGACCATGACCCACGAACCTCTTTGACAATATCCGGGTAAGGAATTCACTGGCTCGAGGACGTTTTAGTTATCATTATTCCATCGCTATGGTGTTTCTCCACTACTAGCGAGCGTCCATATCCCCGGTGGAGTCACCTCGACATCACAGACCTTTCTCTGCTGCTAGTGAGTGTCCATAGCCTCGACGGAGTTATCTGCATACGCTCTTTGACTTTGCACTCCTTTTAATATAATTTATTTTCTTCTGGAAGAAATTCCATGAGTGAGTTGGAGAGGAGGATGTTTGTTATCTGCAAGGTGAAATTATTCCTAGCTCTGTCTAGAGGTACATGTGATTCTTTCCAACTAGCCATGTTTCCCTTTGGGATTTACCAGACCACCAGGTGGATATTTCATCACTTACCAAGGTTTTGTGTTTTTCAAAGATAAGATATTGATCTCCTTTAAGAAATTTGTATTTTCCCAGCGTCTCTTATGTTGCACGTAAGCGTAAGTTAGGAATGGAGTTTGTTGCACCATATTTATTAAAGTTGACCAATGCTTTATGGAGCAAAACTTAATTACAGGAAAATACCAAGCAAAAGAAAAGACAAAAATAAAGAGAAATTTTCAATCATCCTACCCTAAACCTACACATTTATTATGATAAAAATATATGCTAAAAGAAACATGAAAAAGACATTTTTTTTTAACAGAAGTATTGTTTTAGGGCTTGGCCATTCACTAGGAGGGTGTCGGGTCCCCCCCTTAGATTTTGCAATCGGTATGTGCCTGCCCCAATGTTCTTGAATACCTGGAAAGGTTCGAGCCAAATATTTTGAAATTTGGAATGCTTTCCCTTAGGTTCATTTGCTCCATCCCATTTCAGGAGTAAGTATCCTACTTCAAAACTCTTCTCTTTGGCCTTATGCTTGTCAAGCCATATTTTAACTATCTGCTGATGAGCGGTGAACTTAGATTTATCTTTCTCCCTTTCCTCTTCAAGCATGAGTATGGTATCAATTATTTGTTGAATAACTGATGAGGGTTGTCCTCTTGAATCCTGAGAAAACTGCAGTAATGGAAGATACAACCCATTCGGGAGAATGGCTTCTTGTCCATATACCAGAAAGCATGGAGAGTTTCCCATAGCTTCGTTGGGTGTTACTCTATCTCCCCATAAGGCATTATGAAGCAATATATTTCAATTCCTTTGATTGTCTGCGACTGTTTTCTTCAAGACCCTCACTAGGTTTTTATTAGTTGATTCTGCCACCCCATTTCCTTGTGGGTAGTAGTTTGCAGAGTATCTTATTATGATCCATTTGTCTAGAGTGAACTCTGTTAATAGAGTAAAATAAAAGTAGGCAGCATTGTAAAAAACGAGAATGGAAGGCATCCCAAACCTTTTGATCAGCTATTGTTCTATGAATTGGATTACAACCTTTTTGTTCATGTGAGTCAAAGGGATGGCCTCTGTCCATATTGTGAAATAATCCGTAGCAGTTAGTATATATTTATGTTGTTTTGAAGAATTCAGAGTAATATCCCCTATGACATATAAACCCTGTTGCTCGAACGGTTTGGATATGGTTACTGGTTGGATTGGGATATCTTACCACTTTTCTCTACCAGCACTCATTTGACAAGATTTACAATTTCTAGCGTATGTATGAGCATCCCTAAATAGAGTAGGTGAGTAATAACGAGCTCTTAATATTTTGTGAGCTGTGGTATCTCTTGCAAAGTGTCCACCTGCAGGACCATCATGGAGATCCCTTAGAACCTTTTTTGCATCTTCATGTTCGATACATCTTAGGATTACTCCATCATAATTCACACGGAAAAGTACTGAATTTATGAGGCAATATTGTACATATTTTAGCCCGAGAGCTCTCCTTTCCTTAGGGTTTAGTTTTTATGGGAAATTCCCATGATGTAGGAGGTAAATCAAGTTTCCATACCGAGATTCTTTCCCTGGGGGAATGTATAAATATTCACTGCACCATAATGCTAATTCATTCTCCCACCCGGGGTCTCCATTTATTAGATCTCAGGCTTCTGCGACCAATTTACACAATCCTTGTCCCTTAACTAATATGGCAGGTTTTATATCTAAATCAAATTATTGGACAAATGCCATGCAATTTCCCCTTCTCTCTCCCATCTCTTGTTGAGTGAATAGGGATTGGATTGCAGGATGAGGCACGGTGACTTTGGTGTGATTTTTTAGGATGCAAGATCTGAAATGTTTCACTGATTTGTATACCACATAAACCTGTTTTTCTATATCCGGGTAGTTCAGTTGGGCTCCTTAGAGATTAGTGCTCATAAATGATATCGGTGCCTCATTGTTGTCATCATCTTTCTGGGTCAATACTACAGCCAAGGACTGGTCGAAGGCGAAATTATAGAGGAAAAAACCTTTACTAAAATCTAGAATTCGCAGCACTAGATATTATTTTAAGATAATATAAGATTAATATCTTATTTTATGTGAAAATAAATACTCCGATAAATTTTAAAGAATAAATAAATACTAGTGTGTTACATAAATAACTTCACTGTAATAACGTTCTTTAAAAATTCTTTGGTGCACAACTTAACATTGGAAGCACCGATGCGCTATTAGTAGAGCGCACTGTTATATAGTTAAATAAAAAACATTTACACACCAATGTAGGATAGTGTCAAAAAATATATTCCGGTGCACTCCATTGTATCATGTGCATCGGTGCACACCAGTGCTCTAATATGGAACACTGGGTTAGGGTTAATTTCCAAATTTATGAGGTGTGCTATGTAAAACTAGCCACACCAGGGTGTCTATTATTATACCGCACTCTGTCATGCTTAAACAAAAAAATTCACACCGTTGTATTTTTTCAAAAAATGTACGACAGTGTGCTATGTAGTAGTAAATGCAACAGCGTGCACGCATGCCCAAAAACACGCGCATTGTGCTAGGGTTGTTTTTTTTTAAATACAATCGATGTGCTTAGTAAACATATACTCCCTGATGCAGTTGGTCATCAGGCGCATCAGAACAAGTTTTTATAAAAAAACCATTTCCAATGGTACAAATCATTTTTATCGTTTTTAGTGTTGTAGAGCTCAAAAGCATTGGTGCAAACTTTGCCTATTTGAAGGCGCCTTGTCGTCAATGATTTCCTTGTTTTCCTTCCTTTCATTTTTTGTTCGGTGCGTGAATTTTGAATTTTTCCAAACGGTGGGAAAATTTGGTTTTTTTGTGTACATCGCAATCATGCCTCCTCGATGAAAAAATGTCCAGGCAATGTCCTTGTTTTTTCATAACTTAAGTTTTCACTGTATTAAAATTTAAAATTGAGTGAAATTTTAAGTGTAAAAAAAGAAAAAAACCTGTGCGGTGCATTAGAAGCGCTCGGTTCGCACCGCCTACGATGCCATCTATAAATTCATAGGGTGCAACACCTACCTTGTTACCTTTCTCAATGGTGCGTTAGTAAACATGAAAACACTGGCATGTCTATTTAACGACGCACCAAAGAAAAGTATATATCTGGTAGGGCGGTGCGTCAAAGTACAGATAATGCACTGGGTCGTTAAAGTACATGGTGCACCGCCCTTATCAGATATATTTTTACACAGTGCAATGGTAAATGTGCACACCGGGGTGTTCATGTTTACCAAATGCACCATTGAGAAATGTAACATTGTGTTGCAGTGCACCCCGTAAATATTTTGGTGGCACCACACGTGGTGTGATATAATGATTAGAACACGCCGCAAAAAGTTTCATACTCAGAATTTTGGAAAATTTTATGTGACGATGCATCGGCGTTCATTACATGCATCGGTGTGTGTAGTGAACATATATGCACCATTTTTTTTGCTAATTTCTAAAAAATTGTTTACATGTGTTAAGATTTTAATTTGTTTTTTGATTTAAATAGTGCGTAAGATAAATGTAATGCATAGGTGTATATATGTTGTAATGTAGTGCCTCAGTGCAATACTATTTTACAATGCACCACATAACATAGTAGAACACATTTTGTTCAGTGTGTTAATTTACATTGACTCACCGTGGAAGGTGCTCACAATATATATGCACCACCTATGGTGTGTGACTATTTTTTGGGCGCACCAATAATGCAATTAACTTATTTTTTGAAGGAAGTTATTTTACGTATTTATAGATAAATTTACCATTCAATAGATTTTTTTTTTATGTTTTATGTATGAGTGAGTGAGGTTGATGTATTTCATATGTTAATCATGTGGATACATGAAAGGAGAGAGAAACAACAACAGTAGGAGCAGAGGGTGGACCTGTACAATGTTGTACGAGAATGGGAGGTGAGGGAGAGGGAAAGTGATTTTTACTCTCTCCCTATTACTGCAGCGACTCATGTTCTCTTGAGGAGTGTAGGCCTCCTTAAGTACTATGAGGAGGCTACATCCTTGAAGGGGCACTCTGGGTTGTTTATGCACCTAATCCGTCGATGGTATGTCCATCAACAAGCTTTTCATGTGGGTCATGATCAATGGTACCATCCCACTGAGGAGGATATTTATTTTATCACTGGGATATCCAGGAGAGGGGAGGATTTTCCCCAGTTCCCAGATGTCCAGTAGGTGTCGCATAAGAGAGTCATCTCATGTATTTTCAATGATATATTGGGTTGATGTACATTCCCTATCTGATTTTTAGGTGTTTGGTGGACAACTACGAATCACTTCTTCCAGTGCAGAGGAGGTTAGGTGCCTCTCACTGTTAGTTATGAACATAACACACTTTACCAGTGATTTGAAGTGCATTGGTTTACCTCTTTTATATTATATTCATTCTTTGGTACAGAGGCCATGATGTATTAAATGGTCTACCATTTGTTTGTGGTATTTTTGTATAGATCTAGATAGATGTCATGTTATGATACGTTGGAGGTCAAACTTCCATTTTTCTTCAGAGTTGTTTTGTTTATTTTTGAGAGGTTTCTGGAGATGTGGGCTATTTTTGTCCATCATCTTGCTAGGCCGGGGACCGAGGTGTGGATGTGCATGTGGGGGGAGATGATTTCGAGGAGGGGCTTGCTATGGGGAAATTCCCCCTAAACCGGGTCTAAGGAATAGGCATATCGATAAATCCCTTAAAAGAATGATCTACCTTTAATCTACCCCAAAAAAATCTAGACTAAGTGATAAGAGAAATAGGTAAGATAGGGTAAATGAGTGCACCTTCAATCCTTACGGTTGATGTAGACCTCTTCCGCTTTTTGTTGCCTCCTAGATCAAAGATCTCCTCCCAAAATTGACCTGCAAGGGGTTAAGAATATGATGAAACAATAGATAGAATCTCTAATGATCACTTTAAAAGCCTAAATATATATATATATATATATAAATGCTCAAATTAATAAGAACATGTAAACATTGGGTTTTGGGACAAAGATAATCTCTTTTATTCAAATTCAAGATAAAAAGGTTACAACCTTTGCTTCTGACTGCTCTACGAACCAAGTTTGGGCTCCTCTATCATGGATCCAAGTGCAACAATCCCACATTAGATTCTCACAACCAACATACCATCAAGGGAAGGAGGAAGGGTTGCATAGGGAGAATGACAGGAGGGGAAAGTTGAGGCTAAAACTTAGAGCAAAATGCAAATCTTGGGAAATGAGAGGGAACGTATTTTGGTAGACTTTTCTTATTCTCTTGTTCATATGTCTAAATGACTCCCCAAGACCTCTTTTTATATGATAAAAATATGGTTATTCAGTTTGGGGATGGGATACAATAGGTAAAATGGTTAGGAAACCCTCCATAGTCCATAAACTCTGTCGAAATACGTGCACTTTTATATTTTTTGCAACTTTTGGACGTAAACGCAGGCTAAATATCATGCAACAAGTGTATGTATGTGGGATAACTAGCATGCAACAAGCGTATGCACGCAGGATAGATAGCATGCAACAGACATGTGTACGCAGGCTATTGGTGCAACATGACACGTACACTATCCAAAAAATAGTTTTTTAGAAGGAATCCCTAGCAGTATTTTTGGAAAAGTATGCAAATGGATGGGACAATGTCTTGGATGCATAGATGTGGAATTTTTGGACTATAACATATGACCCCTAATGTGTGAGGTTAGAATATAAAATGATGGTCACAATACATTACAATATATTTACACATTGGGAAGGCATAGAGTTGAGTGAGCCCGAGACGGGTGTTCATCACCATGTCATCTGTAAAATAATGATAACCTCTCCGAGGAGGGCATACCCATGCTCAAGATAGACTAAGCATGGTTTCCAATCAAGTACACTACATATCCATGTCATATCTAGTAATCATGACTATGAGACAAATATGAATGTCTATATAAAGTGTAGCCATGAACAATACACAATGGATTTACATCTCAAAATCATTTGAAGATATACAAGTACAATGTGATATGCATCTTTAGGAAGCTTCAATGCCTGTAGCTGGAGATGATAACTTCATAGCTCAAGAAACAACTTCAAAATATTCAAAAATCAGGTAGGAGTACAATAGGAGTGTAAGACTCACTACTCTAAGGTCTTTGACATGTTGTCAGGGAAAGACTGGAGGACCTCGATCATCAAGAATAGAGCTTCATTGATTCTAAATCTGAACTTGACTAGATTCTTGGGATGGATAACTCATGAAAGTTAAGAGATCAATTGTAGAATGATTGACTTAGGTTGGATAAAACTTCCCTTGAAAAAAATCATGACAAAATAATGAGACTTGGGAAGCTTATATTTGACATAAGTCTATGACACAAGAGGCACCAAAAACTCTCCATATGTTTGAAAGAGTAACCAAATGGAGGAGGATACAACTCTATGTAACAAGAACAACTTCCTAAGGTCATACTGGATCCCAATGCTTGCAGAATAAATGGAAGGATGTGCTTTGTCCATGGGCGACTATCTTGTTTTCGATAAGAAAGAATATATATCCCATCCCCTCTTTTTGGAATATTTGATTTTTTTGTCTTTTTCAAATTTTTAACGAGCTTGAAAAGGAATAAAATAATGCTACATTACAAAGGAGGGATGAGTGTCACATGCAAGAAAACTAGTTCCAAGTGCATGGAACATACTGATGCTCAGTGCAAGGAGACATGTGCAGGATAAGGAAACTCAAGAAAATTCTTCCATTGGTCAAGGTGTCAAATCGCAAGGGAAAAAATTGCTACAAGGATTGCATCTAAGGAATGCTTTAAGGGTTCAATAATAGAAAAATGGAGCTAGCATTAGGAAAAATACGTAAGGATGAGACATGATATGTGATTATAGCATGACACAATAAGAATCCTTCCATGTGAAGTTTTACGAGCCCAGAGAAGGTAAGCTTGGTGGTTTTTCACGTTTAGAGAGTCCAAAAAAGACTAAAAGAAGACTCCAGAGTGTTCCTTTTTCATAATCAATCCAGTCAGTTTGAAAAAGGGTTAAACTTATATCGAAAGGACATCTCTTCAAAACCATTTTAACGAGTGTGATAGAGACAAGATCACTCGGCTATCTTTTCAATTTTAAGGAGTCTAAAAATAGATTAACTATGGACTCACAACATTTTTCGAAATTTAGTCCCCTTATCTCGAAAAAGTATAAAACATAACTTAGGATAACTCTCCCAGTGAGACATGTCTCCCGAGGCATACCTTTTTCTTGGATAATCTATTGGCCAGAAAAAGGGTTAAACTTGTGCCAAATAGATATTCTTTCTGAACCAATTAATGAGTGTGAAAGGAACAAGGTCACTCGACGATATTTTCATATTTAGGGAGTCTGAAAAGATCTTAACTATAGACTCCAAGGGGGATCCTTCTTCGTAGATAATCTCTAAGGCCCGAAAAAGAGATAAACCAAAACCAGAGAGAATGGCTCTTTTTCAAAAATTTAGTCCCTCAGGCCTGAAAAAGGGTTAAACTTATGCTTGAGAATATTCTCCTAGCGAACCAAAGCTCCTAGGGCATACCTCTATTCTTAAATTAACCTTTTGGACTGAAAAATGGGTAAACTAACGCCAGGCAGATGTGCCTTCAAATTTTAGTTTGACAAGCGTGAAGAGCAACAAGATTGCTCGACAATATTTTCAATTTTAGAGAGTCTGAAAAGGGCTTAAAGAAGATGCCAGGGGGGATTATTTTCTTAATTAATCCAAATGAGACCAAAAATAATAAATAAGTTCTCATTAGATGTTGATTTCAAAATTTAAGCGAGATTGAAGGAAAACAAACCATGCTTTTGAGGAGTCCCTTGGGTATGAGCCAAAAAAAATGAAGAAGAATGGGGCTTCAACACATAGTCATAGCAAGACTATAAGGACTCCCAAGCCTATGGAAAACTCACAGCATGGACGCAAAAATACAACAAAGGATCTACCTAGGGCATCCATGTAGAGGAAGGCTCTACCACCTAATTATGACACTTCTAAAGAAGCATAGAAGCTTTAGTGTCACACTTCGGTGGGATCAATCCTATGGCAAAGTGGAAAAAGTAAAAAAAATGCAAGATGCAAGGTGATGAGAAACTAACCTATATAAAAGTGTCAAAAAAACAACTTTACCATGGGATGATGTGAGTGTAACTCATAAAAACACCAAACCAAAAGAAAATATTCATAAGAACGACCCAAAAATCTCTCAAAAAGAAACTCAAGCATTAACCAAGCCAAGAATAGGGAAAAAAGGACCAAACTGGGGAAAAAAGAGCCAAAAATTTCTATAAATAGGGGTAGACAACTCATTTTAATCATTGCAAATTGGAAAATAACCAAAAAGCCAAAAATCCCTCTTCTTTAAAACGTGTATTCAAGGAGCTATGATGGACGAAAGATCTTCAAACCTGAACCAAGTAAGTACAAATGACCTCTCTCATCCTTTCAATTCATCATTTATTGTCTATTTAATTTTTTAGAGGGTGCGCTCCCTAGTAAAAAGGTTAAGTCTGCGTGTACATGGGATGTCCATGCTTAGCACGCATATATACGCGGGAAAAGTAAAACCTAGCACACGTACATACAAGACTATCTTAAAGAAAGCCCGTGTACATCTTTTTAAGATTTCAAAAAAAATGAAACAAGGGACTAACCTCACAAGCTTTTATGAAACATGATGTATGTTCAGTCGTGTGAGAGAGAACTTGAGTAGTTAGATGTCTTGGTAGAGGAGGATCGTGAAAGTTCTTTCAGTGTTCATTCATGAGGGAACAACCCAGGTTACTGAACCATTTGATAGAGTATTAGCACCTAGACGTAGAGGCCTTCATGCTAGAAGGCCAATCATTGACTCTGATGATTGAGGATATACATTTTTTGACCGGCCTCTCCAGGAGGGGTGAACTGGTTAACTTGAGGACCTTTCTTTTAGGCTCACACAAGATAGAAGACTATATTGGCATGTATTGTGAGGCTGGCACTGAGAAAGTAGGATCTCAGGTGCCATTTCATAAGATCGCAAGCCTCAACCTATGGATATTAATTTACATGATTTGGTAGATCACGAGATCCACATCACTTCATCAAGATTCACGTGCACAGATGCATTCTGCAGCTCAGTGTCTACATGCCACCATTTTTTATTGGAGCACTACAATCCTCACATGTATGAAAAAACAATTGACTAATTGTCGAAGAAGAACAAACAAAAACTTCAGGTTTGGGATCGTCTTGTGCGCTTTATTTTTCAAGAGAGTGCCAAGACTTATCCCGCAAAAGACAATACGAGTCCATATTGCCTCGTTTCCAGCATTATGCAGGTGGGAATATTTTTTTCCTCGACAGGGTGTAGGGAGAGTGCAATATTCCTTCGATGACAAATTCTTTGTCTGGTGGGCTCGTCAAATTCCTATGATCGAGGACTACCCCTATGTGGGGATCAGTTTCTTAAGGGATCCCGATATGCCTATGCCCCTTCGAAAGGAGCGCGGAGAGATAGGTACACATTTTTTAGAGTTATTTTATTTTTAATTCGTAAATATTATCCTTTTTATGGTAATGTTAAAGTAATTAATCAGTAATCTATTATATATAGACGTGGGACCAATACGACTAGCCGACTTCGTCGGGACCAGGCGTCGTCCTCAAGAGGATGTCAAACCAGCAGCATGAGGAGGACCAACAACCGTGAGAGTTCCACGAGCCAGAGAGGATGAGAGAGTATTGTGATGAGTGGAGAGGAACTTGAGAACTCTCACTCATCCAGTGCTGATGGCAGAGATATAGGACCTATCCCCGACCATGCAGCCACATGTTGTAGGGGTACCCAGGTCTTGGGTTCAGTTGTTTCGGTATCTTGCGAATGTCATAGTTCATTACACTAGGGCCAACAGGCCTAGGCCATAGCTAGCATTCAACCACATATGTGTCAAGGGAACCCTTTTTGTACTCTCTAATGTAGTGAGGGCTCGAGCGCAACGATGTATACTGGCTCTATTTGAGGCTTTATGGCTCACTTTTGTATTATGACATTATTTTTTGGACACATTATTATATATATACATCTTTTTTTCTTATAGATAAAAAAAATTGTACAAATGTATTTACATATGCATGTATGTGTGTGCTTTTACCTTTATGTGTGAGCAATATGCCAATCTAATACATGATTAGCCAATGTATCAGTTAGTTGATTAGATCTCCTTGGAACATAAATATAAGTAATATAATCAAAATATCATTCTAAGAGACGTACCCTAAGGAATCATCGGTGAAGGGTGGGATTGTAGACATGGTATATTCCATTTAAATGAGACACGACCATTTGAGCATCTAGATAAACATGGAGGTGAGAGATACCATGTGACAAGGCATCACGTAGTAATTCCATTACGACACTGTGCTTGGCATCATTATTGGTTGCTTCACTTAGACAAATACCTCTAGAAGATATCAGTCGACCAAAGGGCATGAAGATCACCCAAGATGTGGAAGCAAGCCTTCGAGTGTGTTGAATAGCACCGTCTGCGAACCCAACATAGACTACAAATTCACTTGACATCTGCCATAGTGAAAAGAAACACAATAAACTACACGTCCATACGACAAAAAGACAAAAAATTATAAATAAAGATATACATTATATACAAGAATTCATGCCCAGGTGACAGATCTAAGCATAATACTTCTTAAGGTAGATCCCATTTCTAGGATCATTTCTAGGATCCGATAAAGCATTAGCCTCTAAATCAAACAGTTTATAGGCACCCTTTTCTAAAACTTTATTAACAATGAACGATCCAAACCAAATGGGTTTGAATTTTCCTTCCCCCAAGGGATGTTTATCTTGGTCATAGACCAGGACAAGATCTCCTTTGGAGAAAACTCTAGGGCATATGAACCGATCATACTGACACTTGACACACTTTTTATGAGCCTCGTTGGCCAAGGCTGCATCTCGACACTGCTCGAGATATAGAAGACGCTCTTCAAGTGGAGTAGTGTCAGGCAATAGTTCCATTGCCAACTTAAGAGAGGGGATTTAACACTCTATGGCAAAGACTTCTTCCAACTCGTAAATGGGTTGGAAAGGAAAAAAACTGGTAGCAGTATTGAATGAGGTTCAATAAGGCCAAAGCATCGAGTACAACATCAAATTCCAATTCAACTTGGCTGAATTGATCGTCCGTTGGAGAATAGCATTAAGAGACCTATTAACAGCCTCCACTTGACCATTCACCTCTAGATAGTAGGGTGACAAATGTTCTTTCTTAAACTCTAGTTTTTATGTTAACTCAGACATCATCTTGTTCTAGAAGTGATTGCCATGGTTTGTGACAATCTCTTGAAGAATACTGAACCTAGCTACAATATGGTTGAAAAACAAAAGTGTAGTCATTTCTCTGTCATTGCTAAATGTCAGCATGGCCTTGAACCACTTAGTGAAGTAGTCTACCACCACGATGATATAGGGATGCCCCATAGTTGAAGCCAGGTAGCATGTAGTGAAATCAATCCCCCACTTGGTGAAGGGACCAACAACAATAACTGGAAACATGGGAGCAGGGTGTGCTCACATCTTCCGAGAGAAGATCTGGCATAGGTGACACTTCTTGACCACCTCTACACAATCTTTGATCAACAAGGCCCAAAAGTATCTGGCACAAAGAAATTTTTGGGTTATTGCCAACCCAGACAAGTGATCGCCACATGATCCAATGTGACAACAATTCAACACAAGATATGCCTCTTTGTGAGTGAGACAATGACGAAGAATGCAATCCACTCCTCGATGATATAAAGTATCATCGATGATAAGATAGTTCCACGCTTGATGGTGTATTTTTCGACGCTCATCGTGAGAAGCAGAAGAAGGGAACTTCAAAGTCTGAAGATACACAAGTATATCCCCACACCAAGTTTCTGAAGATGAAATAAGGAAAATATCCCCATTGATCAGTGACTCTTTGGGAAAATCATTACCACTTTCGACCGGAAGTTTCGAAATTAGTTCAGCAAAGACCAAGGACTTTTTAGATTTCGCTGAAACAAAATCCAAGTCAAATTCTTGTAGGGTGACTATCCATCGAATGATTTTCCCATCGATGACTTGTCGTGTCAATACATATTGAAACAGGTTCACAAAAGCTATGATGGTGGTCTTGCAAAATAATATGTAATGACAGAACGATTGGGCAACATGAACAACTACCAAAGCAAGTTTATCAACATCTATGTAGTTGAGTTCCAGTCATACCAAGCCTCAACTAAGATAGTAGATAACATGATCTTCGAGCATGTCATCCTCTTGGACCAAGACCATGCCAATAGTAGACTCTGCGGTAGCCAAATACAACAAGCAATCCTTGCCATAATCCTAAGGACTGAGCATAGGGGTAGATGTTAGAGCATGTTTCAATGCTTTGAAAGAGCCTCTTCATCTCAACAAAATGGGACCCCTTTCTTCAAGAGATGCATAAACACTTTAGTAATCTCGGCATAGTTGACAACAAAACGCCGAAGAAAATTTTATTTCCCCCGTAGACTTTGAAGCTGGGGGATTGTGCATGAGGGAGGAAATTGAACTATTGCATCAACCTTTAGAGGATCGACCATGATCCATTTAGTTGACATGATAAAACCTAACAAGAGACCCAATGTTACGCAAAAACTACACTTATTAAAATTAAGGAGAATCCGATAGTAGCGAAACCTCTCAACGATAATTCATAAGTGGTAGGGATGATCAGATCTCTTACAAGAACATGATTCCAGATCATCAAGATACACCTCTACTATGTGTTTGAGGTTGTGGAAGGAAAACGAGATGGCCTGCTGAAAAGTGGCTCCAATATTCTTAAGGCCAAAAGGCATTTTCCTATATGTGAATGTACCCCAAGGACATATAAATGTCATTTCATGTTGGTCCTTGGGATTGATCTAAATCTAGTTGTATCTATAAAAACCATCCATAAAATAAAAGACCTCACAACCCGCACATTCATTGATGATCTGGTCAATGAATGGGGTTAGAAAATTATCTTTCGGGCAATCTTTGTTTAGATCATGAAAATCCATACACATGTGGATCGTACCTTGCTTTTTGTTGACATGAACATGGTTTGACACCCATTCCATCAATTTCACTGGATAGATGAAACCAACTTTAATGAGTTTCTCTACCTCAGCCTTGATCATTTCTGCCTTGCGAGGATTGATTAGGTGAAGCTTCTTTCATACAGGCTTAACATCGGGGTAAGTTGTAATCTCATGTTCAACTATACGTGGGTCAATTCCTAGAATATCCTTCTAAGACCATGAAAAAACATCACGAAACTCTTTAAATAATTTAGTATAGATCTGGATCTCCTTAGAGGAACAATATGCTCCGATGAAGATGTTTTCCAAAAAGCCAGGGGTTCTAGAGATGTCGATAGGAATCATTTCGGCTATACTTTCTGTTACACATAAAAAATACTCACTTTGATAGTGTCGCAAGTGTCATCATTACAAAGGTCGCAAGTGTCGTATTTTGCTCACAAGGTCGCAAGTGTCGCATGTTGCTCACAAGTGTCGCAAGTGTCAGGGAAGCATACTGACATGATGCCTATGTCATGCCTATAATGACACGAGAAAGACACTTGAAACACCTCAAACATTTGATTTGGAAGAGGATAAATGAGTCAGTAGGCTTATAAACCTTTTTCCATCTGAAAGCATGCCAA
>JASDQU010751190.1:26148-37988 GCA_032191745.1 Picea mariana | reverse complement strand
GAAATGGTTTAAGAAATCCATTGCCAATTCACCTAAGGAAGAGTATCTTGAGCGGTCGAGCTCAATGTACCATTTCACAGCACTCCCGATGAGAGTACGTTGAAACAAATGCAACTAGACGGAGTTGTCTCTCAAAGAGTTGGACGAGCACCATAAATGGAATGTAGTCACATGATCGTCTGGATATTTGTTAGGCTTAGCCTAAAACTTTGGAAGTTATGAAGGAAACTTGGTCGGCATAGGGGGGAAACGTGGATCATGACAGATGGGGTCATTTAATAACCTTGTCAAGTCTGGCAAGTGCAGAGTTTCCAGAAATGGTAATTTGGGTTATTGATTATAACTAGGGAAAAAGGAGCCTGGAGTTTGGTTGGCACCAGGTTGCTAGGAAAATTTAGGTTGTTGGCCAGGGTTCTGGCAATAACCATGGCCGTGACCAGTGTATGGATTATGCTCTTATTGAGACATCATCGGTTGACTCCTGTAATAGGATGTAAAGGGCTAGGCTTGCATCGCATTCCAAGGATTTTGGGAAGGGTTGCCCCCTGTCGATTCGATGGGCATAGGTGTTGAGCCTTGATCAGGGTTCCATTGGTTATGGAAGGGGTTGCCCCTAGTCGGCATCCCTGAAAAGGGAATTGATCCCTACCACGAATTCCAAGGTCCTTGTGAGGAAGGAATTCCTAAGTTTTCCCCCTGTGTAGGAATAGTACCCTGCATAGGATTTTGTTGTCCATAACCGGGGTTACCCCAAGTCGAGATGAAAACTGACGAGAATGCATTGTTACCAAACACTCTGAACAAAGAGAACGGTGTTGAACCTATCGGTATGTTGTAAGAAGGAATTCCTTGACTATCTTCTCCAAACGAACTATAGTTTACGTTCGGCCTGGCGGAGTGTTGGTGAGCACCGTTGAGCGAAGGGGACAAAGGAGGTGTATGACCCCCTCCATAAGGGAAAGCATTATAGGGAGCCGAAGTGCCCCCCATGGATCCTTGCAGAGGATCATTAGATCTCCCTACCCCCAGACCTAAAGTCTGTAGAGTGGAGTAGGAAAGGACATAATTTGTATCGAAGCCAGGCATCCCATATGATAATGGAGGGCCTATCACACTCTGGGTGAAAGGAGCAGTGATCGCCACCATAGATGGAAGTGAAACATTGCCTGAGGTAGAGGCGGTCGATACCATGGTGGTTCGGATCGGTGACGGCTGGTTAGGAGGTGGAACACCCTTTGTGGTGATAGTCGTAGAGGGAGTATGAGAGTTATAAGAAGAAGTAGCAGCATTTGTCTCCATCGTTGCTTGTGACACTACCTAACGCCCGTAAGGTTTAACCTGTATGAAAATGGGTGTCGATAGATCGGTGATCGGAGGGTTATAAGGACCAAGAGCTTCTGCTCTAAGGTCAACAATGGTTGGTTCCTCTAGAATCAAATGTTCTCCTCTTGGAGATGGGTCAGGCTTAGTTTCCTATGGCCCAGTCACCTCAAAAGACCCTTGTTGGTCTTATCTTAGCCTTAGCGGTGGCGGGAGTGACTCCAGATTAACTGGTGGAAGGCTAAGAATCCTTCGTGACTAGTGGCGCTCTTGATCCTCCATGGTGTGAGAAGATCAATAACACACCAGGTCCTTCTATTCACATTTTGAAAACCAACACACACTAGAAAAAACTCCTATGAGATAAGACAAGCAGATCACTAGCAAGTTGGAAGAACAGTTACACTAACCAACACTAGAGAAACTTATCGGTGCAAGTGCAACTTGAATACAAAAGCACCCTCCAGGTATACTCTGCAAAGTGTGTCCCAATGTCTGCCCTAGGTGAAGCAGTATACCCCCATAGTCACATGTGTATGTCACTAAGATAAAGACAACTAGGTTGCCAACGCGTGAACAATTACCAAGCGGGTACAGCCGACAGTCAGGTGTACCGCAATGAGCAGGGTATCAAGCCCGAAACCTATCAAGGGTATCGAAAGCAAGTGTTCTGGAAGACGACTGAGGACCCTGAACAGATTCGAGACCCGTGAAGCTCTGTTGCAAATGCGATCAACAGAATCACAAGATAAGCCCTTTATATGTGTTCCCCACTACGCTTGGTTTGCCTTTGGAGGGGTTATCTCCACTACCTTTCCTTAAACGACCTTGTGTTTATCCCTTGTGTTAGAGGGCGGTCCCGGATAACTTTCACGGTTACTGGAATTTCAAGCACTCCCTAGCTCAGACTCTTATGTTTGTTTTTGTAGCCTTGAAGAGTTTCCTCTCCAATCCTAAATCAAGGCTCTACCCTAGACTAAATTAATGGACCCTTCAAACACAAAGTCTAACAACTTTTAATTAAGCGTTAATTTTAGTGGATGTCTTAAGTCAAAAGGAATGGAAGTGAAACTAGTGATTGTCTTTAAGAGACAAAAGATAAGAGCATAAGATGATACTGGAAACAAAAGTACTTCTTTCTTCACAAATAAAGATTTGCCAATTTAAACTCTTTAACCAAAATTTTTGTAACTACTTTTCTCAAATCTTTGAAAAGAAAAAACTTAAAACAAGATTTCGCTCGACTATGAGCTACTTAATGTTCTAAGCATTCAAGTAAAGAACTTAAGAAAACTTTATTTTTCCTTGGTAAATGAAACAACTAACCTAAACTATTTTACCAAACAAAGAAATGAAAGATTTTATTTTTTTTATTGTTTTATGCTTCAAAACAAGAAATTTGAAAACGAATTCTTTTCTTTTATTCTAAAGAAAAAAAGGGAAAAAAGACGATAAGTCAAGACCAAGAAATGAATTCATGCCCAAACGCAGATTGCAGGGATTCACTGACAATACCAAATAGGCAGATCAAAGAAGACTCATAAACTTGTCTAAAAACCCTACCAAAGAAAACACAAGAAATATTTTGATGAAAAGAAAGCTATGATGAGGTCAGACCTAGGCTACAGACTGATATAATAGATACCAGGGCTCTATCAAGAAAACCCCTGAGAAGTGTGACTTCTGACAGGGAAGAGGATGACTGCCTCTTCTAATAAATATTTTCTCAACACAGGCACGCTACTGACACTTCAACAGCCAACGTATGTACGTGGGATGTTCAAAGGCAAGGCGAGAATGCACACGTGCAGGCCCACTACAGGTCGCGTACACCTCTGTAGCTTCTCAAAAAGATGAAAACCAACAATCAAGCAAAAGGGAGGGAGTACTGGTATGGAATACCAACATCCCTTAAAGACACATAAGCTTAAAGATACTCAAAAACAGTGGGTAAAATGATTCAAAAACACCAAAAGAAATATCCCCAAATACCCTAGAGGCTTCCCTAGTATGGTCTCCATTTCTGCTATAGCAGGAAAACCCCCTCTACAAATTACACCAGGGTTCTAAAATGCAGGCAGAGCTAACTATCTAAAGTCTCCTACTTTTTATCAACTATCTCGACATTACCCCACAATCATACATAAAATACAAAGTATAGGGATCCGGTAGGCATACCTTAAACTCTGCATTCGGTGTCGATCCCTTTGCGCTTGGTTGTTTCCCAACTGCAAGTCTCCTCCCAAGGGTGACCTACATTCACCAAAAGACAAACAAGAAACTACAAGCATGCATTCTATATATGGATTAGTGGGTTAGACATCATAATCAAAAAAATGTAAAAATCACAAAGATTGAAGACATCATTTGGAGGGATGGAAAAAGTACTTCTTTATATTAATCTCACAAAAGTCATTTATAACGTGAGACCGACATTGCTCCTTGAACTTGGTCCTAGGCTCCTATTCACCATGCACCAACAACTTGCACGTGTTCTTCTCCTCTTTAGTTCTCTCTAGGGAAAGGGCAAGGATTTGCAAAGAAGGAAGAAGGAATTATGGCTCAAACTCACAATGTGGCTGCAAGATATTGGGGCAACAGGGGAATATTGAAATGGGCAGAATTTCTATGCTCTCGTGCCTCCTTTTGGAATGGGGCCCCAACACCTTATTTTATAGGCTAAAAGAGATAGTAATTGTTAGGGTGACTGGCTATGGGCGGTCAAACGGTTAAGTAATGGCCCGAAAACCCATATCCATATTTAATTTTCATTTTTCGCAATTTTTTGTGAGTGTACGTGAGCTATAGTGGTGCAACAAGCATGTGTATGCGGGTAGTAGTGGTGTAGGGCATGTACACCTTCAAAACAATGGTTTTTAGAAGATTTTTTCAGTGATGGCTTGGAAAAGATAGCGAGTGAGATGTTTTGATGCCAAGTATGCATGTCTGGTGCAGTTTAGGGTTATAACAAATATGTTTTACTTTTATTAAGAGAAAATTGGCCTGATGATGAGTTGTTAAGAGTAAAGGAATCCCTAGAGGAGTGTACTAAAGAGAAGAAACATCAGTTGGAGGAGTTACTACAGGGATACATAGCAATGTTCCATGAGCCTAAAGGGATACCACCCAAGAGGGAAGTGGATCATGAAATACAATTAATGCTACAATCCCCATTGTCGAACATTGGGTTGTATAGACCATCTGTTCTGGAAGCAAATGAAGTGAAGAAGCAGTTGCAGTAGTTTTTGGATAAAGGATTGATTCAACCGAGCACCTCGCCTTGTGGGACACCTATCAATATAGTACCCAAGAAGGATGGGACTTGGAATATATGTATCGATTACAAATCTTTAAGAATCAATACCCTCTACCCAAGATCAATGATTTGTTAGACCAATTTTAGCATGTCAAGTACTTCACCAAGTTGGATCCAAAACTAGGATACCACCAAGTACATGTCAAAGAAGAAGACATGGGGAAGACCACCTTCAAGACAAGAAAATATCTATATGAATGGTTGCTCATACCATTTATTTTATGCAATGTGTCAACTACATTTATAATATCGATGAATGATGTATTATGCTCATATTTAGGTTCATTTATTATAGTATATTTGGAGGATATATTGGTTTATATCTCTACCTGGGAAGAGCACATCTTACATATTATGCAGGTGTTAGAGACCCTGAAAAAACACCAACTACTAGATAACCTCAAGAAATTTGATTTTTCTCAGTATTCATTAGTGTATTTAGGGTATGTGGTTGGTGGAAGGGAACTTAAGATAGATCCCACAAACATGGAGGCCATCATGAAATGGCCAGTTCCTATAGTTGTCACCAAATTTAGGATCTTTGTAGGGGCATCACAATACTTGTAGAAGTTCATAGGTTCATTTCCAATAGTAAATGCACCACTCCACGCCATAACAATGAGTGGTAAGAGTTCCTAGTGGGGGAAGAATCAACATAAGGATTTCAATGAGATAAAAAGAAAAACAAATCAAACACTAGTTCTCCCAATAAAAAAATTGCAAAAACCTTTTTAAGTGGAGACAAGTGCAAGTAAGTATTCCAAGGGAGCAGTTTTGATGCAAGGAGGAAGGCATGTATACTATCATTCTGAAATTTTTCATGGGGCAGTTCTCAACTACCCTAATTATGATAAGGAACTCTATATCTTGGTTCAAGTTATCAACAAGTGGAAGCACTATCTGATCGGAAATAAGACCATCATCCACACAGATCACCAGTCGCTACAGTATTTGCAGGCCTAGAGTAAGATATAGTGAATCGTACATTACACATCGAAGGTTTTTTCACAATAGGTTTATCTAGTCCTCAAGTATAAGAAGAGAAACACAAACATGTTTTCAAGACCACCCACATCCAATATTACAACTTTGGAAACTCTAATGCACATGGACCTTTTACCCATGATGCCTACAAAGAATCATACACACAATATGAGGACTTCAAGGAGGTGTTTCAATAGATACATGGCCAAATTCATATAGAAGAAGGTGAAAATAAGGTTGATTATCATCTCAAGAATGGGTTACTCTACAAGCTAGACAAGATCTATTTTTGATGCAAGTTAGATCTTAATCATTCCAAATTATTTACAGTATTCAACTAGATCCAAATTTGTTGTTGAAAAATCCCAAAGTTTTGCGACCCTATTTTCCTTAGGGTGCTTTAAACCCTTTATATGGTGCCTAGGATCGATCTTCTCTTTATTTCATCTGTTGGCCCTTTTCCCCAAGACCAATCCACATGACCACAGTTTAACGCAAAGGCGTTAAACCCTATTCTCCTCAACTAGCCCAAAGGACCTCTACCCTCTCTTCGTATGAACGAGAGCTATGACCTTGACTCAATTCCTTGGTTGCTAATTGATGGTCTAGATTTAATCAACATGGATATATACAATCAGAGATGACTATGGATTCCCAACTAGCACATCATTTATCTCTTTTTCCGAGTTCCGTAACAGAAACTGCTCGTTGGTAGTGGAATCGATGCGAACCGTTGATTTATTGGCATGTGACTATCGACGACTGTTGTGGATTGTGGTACCAAAAATTGTGTGAATGTTAACTCAAATTATGAATATCATAACGACTCTCCATTGTCAATGTGCCTTCATTGCGATCCGACAGTTTTTCCCCTTTCCTCATGATCGGATGGTGTGCAGAGTTCCAAGAAAAAGGATGAACGATCAATGTTTGTTCCTTCTTATCCTTGCACGATTGAAAAATAATGGCTATCATCCACTAGTGGAGTGATTGAATGACTATTGTAGCTTTCCTTATGATCACAATAATATTTCGCCTCCATGGTTCAGTTAGGATCATCGATCTTTCTCGTGATCAATGGTCACTGGAACAACATTCCCAATCTCATATAGAATACAGGATTGTACCAGGACTCCTCTCCATAATTCTCCTTCTCTCCTTGCAACGTAAACCCTACACCTACAACTACATGATCTCAACTATATGTAGATACATGCACTTAATTCTCACGGAGGTATACAGTTCATAAATAAACAGATAGAATATTTTCAGTGATACTCAAACAGAGTATTTTTTTTTCATTCATATACAAATATTGTACATACAACTATACAGGCTTGTAGGCCTTCCCTTGCCTGGTTAAATCAATAGGTAATGATGCTCATACAATTGACCCTCTCGATCTCTGGCCAAATTCTTATGTTGGTCACTTTGTTTGCCTGATTAACTTTCAGTTAACTACTTTCCCATATTTGTCCTAATTAACATTCAGTTGGCCACCTCTTTGCCTCTAAGGCTTACAATAATATACAAAGGGATTCTGAACTATTTCTGGTTCAGATCCAACAAATCCTCAATAGATTCCTAAGGATCCTCTCTGATCCACTTTTCACTCAACTAAATTCCTATTCTAGGATCTCCTAATCCCTAATATTCTCATGAGATATTCATAAACCTAATATCTCTCATGTTCTCACACATTCGAGAATATTTACAATAAAAACCTCACACGTATATTTCTTACTCAAACCACTCAAACCATACATAATTTCCCATTAAGAAACCAAATCCCTTGAGCAAACATAAGACCCCCTAGGTCAAATCAAATATACAATGATTTTGAAATAGAATTCCTCTGCATCAAACTCCCAAGGTTGAAAACATTCATGATCTCCTAATCATTTGTTTCACATGTTGATGAAACCCTCCAGGGTCCCAAACTCTGTACCGAATCCTTCCACTTGCTCCACCTGCTTCTCTATTCTGATGTTTCTTTGTTGTTGCTTGCACTTCTCTTGGCTTCCACATTTTATGTTACAATGCCCCACTGGATTTTCTTTCACAATCTGTTATTGTCACTTTCTTGTTGTTGCTTATTTTATTCCTTACTGTTGTCTTCTTCTTCTAACACACCTTCCTCATCAACTTTCATATCATCTCAACCTCTATGTCTAGCTTGTCCTTTGGCCGATACATACTCTGCCATATGTTGTTGTTTTCTCTTTGTTGAATTATGTTGCTGTTTATTCCCGCTAATTGTTGCATCATGTCCTTAAGTACATATTCAAGATTCTCTCTTTGATTTCCTTCTCTTGTGCCACCTCTAATTAACACATTCATTTTCTCTTTTACTTGAATCAAGTCTGCATATTCTCTACAGTCTTCACCTTTAATCATCCACCTTTCCAGAAAATTTAATTCTTCCCCAATATTCAACTCTTGAGGAATACCTTCTTCCTTAGGAAATAGTATAGATGCTACTCCCATGTCATGCTCATCTTCCACTGGTATGCTTGCAACTTTTAGATCAAAATTAAAATTAAAATTTACCTCTTTTTATTTATATGCAATAAGCGTTAATATTTCACTGTTAAACATATGTGAACATGTTCTTTCATTGGTTGTACTTTATCCTCTTTTTTATTCAGTTCCTATCAGCATTCTCTCCAACAACTCTATCTCTTCATTCCACCTGGTAAGCATTTCATCAGAAGGATTCTCTTCGGCTTCTTGTTGGCTATATTCATGAGCCAATTCTTCTTTACCTATAACCACAAATCCTTTTGATTGTCTGTCAATCCCTTCATCATCCAAATGTTCATGTGTTCCCCCTTGGTTTTCCTCATGAGACAACATAGCCTCATTCTCCATCAGAATGCAATTCTGATTTTTCCTTTTCGAAATGTCTTTGCACATTTCCTCCATGAAAACTCCAAGTGATTGTTTATTATGTTCTTTACCTGCAAACATACACAAATTGTCAATTTTAAAAACATTAAGGCCTTCAACCTCTCTTGATTCCTTTGTCAGCATATCCTCATCATGTTGATCTGAACTCTCCAAAGAGTCCATGACACTGTCAACTAGTCTCCTCTCCAAGGATGTCTCCCTTCTCTAGTTCACAATAGTGAAATCCTACCTCTATTTTCAATGGCCTACATCTGAATTCAGCTCCTATGAGTTTCTCCTTCTGCATCAAAGCATTCATCCTCTATTTCAATTCCTGTAATATTTTCCAAAGCTTCTCCTCATATAACAATATCACTAGCCACTGGAATTTCTTCTTCATACTCCATCCATGTCTCTGGTTCTCTTGCATCTCTTCCTCTTGTAGCAGCTTCACCATGTAACTGAGTTTACCTTTTATCTCATTCATCTCTCTGTCAAACTCTTCTTGACTTATTTTCTCTATGCCCTTTACCTTGGCACATTTCCTTTTGTTTTGTATTTCCTATGAACCTTTGCAATGACCTTCAATGATCATTGTATTCCCCTCCTTTGTGAACTTCATTTGTTCACCTGTGGACTTCACCCAAGCCTTCTCGTGAAAATTCTCCATACCTTCCTTCATACGAATTCAATCTTTCCTCTAAGCTTGACCTCTTGGTATCTACTTGGTCCTCTACCTATGGAACCACCTTTTGAGCAACTCATTTTACCCTCTTTGGCTTTTGCAGTACTCCACTTTTTCTAAGAACATTTATTGTGTCCTCCTTATCCAACTTTCAGCTAAATTATTAAGGGTTCCTTGTCACTTTTATAAAAGTATTCACTTACTCTTTAAGAACACAATTGTTCTTTGGTGCATCTCTCCTAGATGTCTGCTGCTATCAACCTTCAGTTTTTTTTTAACCTGCAAACACAACCGAAAACTAGAGTTAAAATAAAAACATATCATATCATCCTTCAAGATCTCTACATGATATTGTTCCACCATTCATCTGCACTTGAATGGACTATTCTTTGCCTCTTCCTTGTTCTATAAGATTTCCCTAAATCTGAATTACTCTGTGTAGAATATCTTTGACCTACTTATGCATTCTCATATGCATACTATATTCTTATCAAATTTCCAATCTGAACTCCACCTTCACATTCTATCTATGCAAATATGCAATTCCCTGTCAAAGATCATGTTGGTTGGGAGCCTGATTATCTTCTTGATTCAGAGGTCTTTGTTTTTAGTTTTGTTTGTACCCCATGAAGACTTTACATCCAGGAATAATGTACACTCCTCCACGTGGGGGAGTGCAGGGTGGGGTTACCCCCCCGGTGGGGTCCTGGGGTAAGTGAGCCCCCGAAGGAAAAATTGCCTTGTAAATGTATATTGTAATTTCATTGTAAATCTAGACCATTCATTATAAGGTCGCAGATCTGACGGTAGAAGTTATGTTAGGGTTTTTTTCCCTAGAAGGAAACCCTATTTTGTGAGGAAAATGTCTTGTGACTATGCATCATTGTGACTATTATATTCTGATTGAGGAGACTGTGAGAGAAGAAGAGGAAGTTACAGCGGGTGTGTTGTAGGTTGTATCCCTTCATTTGTTGGATAATAATAAAGGAAGGACCTGGAAATTTCTCTGGTCAATGTAACCCACACTAGGTGAACCACGTATATCTATGTCTCTATTGTATTGTGCATCTTTTGTGTTTTATTTCCGCATTTGTTTTATTTTATTGCTCCTTGATCGTGTTTTTCTAACAGATCATTATTTTTCTTTGATATAAAAATGATGCAATTCAGATCATAATCATTCTGAATTCTTTACAGTCTTGGCCTAGATCCAAATATGTTGCTAAAAAATCCCATAGTTATTGTGACCCTATTTTCCTTAAGGTGCTCTAAACCCTTTACAGGGTTCCTAGGATCGATCTTCCCTTTCTTTCATATGTTTTCCCTTTTCCACAGAACCAATCCACATGACCATAGTTTAACACAAAGGCACTAAACCTTGTTCTCCTCAACTAGCTCGAAGGACCTCTTCCCTCTCTTCATATGACCAAGAGCTATGACCTTGGCTCAATTCCTTGGTTGCTAATTGATGATATGGCTTGAACTAGCATGGAGATCTATGATCGAGGACGACTGCAGAGTCTCAACTAGCACAAAGTTTATCTCTTTTTTCAAGTTTCACAATAGAAACTTCTCATTGATAGTGGAATCGATGCCAACCATTGAATTATTGGCAGGTGACAATCAACGATCAGCGTGGATTGTGGAACCAAAAATTGTGCAAACATTAACTCAACCTTTGAGTCCCATAATGGCTCTCTGTCGTCAATCTACATTCACTGAGATCCAATGATTTTTCCCCTTTCCTCACGATCGGACATTGTGCAGAGTTCCAAGCCAAAGGATGAACAGTCAATTTTGCGTTCCTTTCGATCATTGCATGATTGAGATCTGATGGTTATCATCCACTAGTGGAGTGATCGAACGAATGTTGTAGCTTCCCTTATGATCATGATAATTTTTCGCCTCCATATTTCAATTAGGATCATCAATCCTTCTTGTGATCGATGGTCATTGGAATAAAATTCTTGATATCAAATAGAATATGGGATTGTACTGGGCCTCCTCTCCATAATTCGCCTTCTCTCCCTGCAACACAAACCCTGCACCTGCAATTACACGATATCAACTATATGTAGAGACATGCACTTAATTCTCACGGAGGTATATAGTTCACAAATAAACAGATAGAGTATTTCCAATGATACCTAAACAGAGTATTTTTTTTTTATTCATATACAAATATTGTACATACAACTATGTAGGATCGAAGGCCTTCCCTTACTTGGTTAAAACAACAGGTAATGATCCTCATACAAATGGCCCTCTCGATCTATAGCCAAATTATTATGTTGGTCACTTTGTTGGCCTGATTAACTTTCAGTTAACTACTTTCCCATCTCTTGCCTAATTAACATTCAGTTGGCCACCTCTTTGTCTCTAAGTCTTACAATAATATACAAAGGGATTTTGAACTGTTTCTGGTTCAGATCCAACAAATCCTCAACAGATTCCTAAGAATCCACTTTTCACTCAACTAAATCCCTATTCTAGGATGTCCTAATCCCTAATATCCTCATGAGATATTCATAAGCCTAATATCTCATGTTCTCGCACATTCAAGAAGATTTGAAATAAAAACCTCACACATATATTTCTTACTTAAACCACTCAAACCTCTCAAAACATACATAATTTCCCATTAAG
>JASDQU010751188.1:85940-96504 GCA_032191745.1 Picea mariana | reverse complement strand
TATATGTCTTGAAGAATTACATTCATTGGAAGCACCAACTTCCTTTGTTTTCCAGCTGCAACTGGAAAGAGGCTCCAACCCCCTAGTTTCTCAGGCTACAACCTGAGGGAAGCTCCAACTCCCCAAATCTCTGGCTACAACCAGAAGGAGGCTACAACCCCCAATGTTCTTCGGCTACAACCGGAAGGTGGATACAACCACCTATCCTTGCTCCGTCCTTCCACCTTGAATAAGAAGTAGAATGATGGAACCACTGTCACACTATCACTGTGAGATATACCACTGTAAACCTGTACCAATAAATCTGAACCATGCATCAACCTATACCTCAACCTGCACCACAAAAAAGTGCATCAACCATGCACCAACCTGTAATCAATATGTACCATAAACAAGTGCATCAACCATGCACCAACATGTAATCAACCTGTACCATAAACAAGTGCATCAATCATGCACCAACCTATAATCAACCTATACCATAAACAAGTGAATCCAACCATGTGCCAAGTATGTACCAATCATGTGTCAACTACTCATCAACTATGACTCATCAATATGTACTAACATCATCAACTATACACCTCATGTATGTGCACCAACTCATCAACTACTTGTCTCAACCATGTACTCAACATGTACCTCAACCAAAATCCCTCATCAATTTCATCATCCAAATCTAATTTGTAGCTCTGTAATAGACCTGGTGTATATGATCACACTCCTACAAACCTTCCTTAACTTTAAAAACAAGAGACTATCATTTTCATCAAACTTTTCTTTAGTCTCACATGCCTTGTTTTAGATTAGTCAACAGCCCTAACTTGAAGTAATCATAACTTTGAACCTGTATCATATAAATATCTGAAACTGATATACAATGTTCTTCAATGTGTTTTAAGAAATTCCTCCAAGTGGAACTACTTGGAACCTGTCAGAAAATTATTTATAGCAAAAATGGCATACCTTGATGAATTCTGGCATATTCTAAAGAGCGACCTTGTAGAGAGTGCCCCGCACAAAATATTTGATTAAATGATCTAAAACTATTACACGGCATACTATAGACTGTACCCTAACCAACACAATTAGTCTCACTAAATTTGGATCTATTATGAAGAAGTTATGACATTTTTACCCGAAACACCTGCTTTTGACTAGTTTCAGGACTGGCCACAAACCCTATTTTCCACAGAGTGTAACTCCCAAAATACAACGACCCACAAGCTGAATTTTTAACCACATATACTTGGATATGTTTTCTCACTTTCATACCAATTTCAGTATCTGAATCATTATAGAAAAAAAATTTATAGAGAAAATGGTGAGATGACCTGAAAATAACATACCTTAGAAAGCACCATCAAAAGAATTTATCCTTCCTTGCATTTCGACCTTCTTTTCTTCACTTTCCTCAGAATTTAGGCTTAGATATCATTTGCATACCTCATATACCTATATATATTCAATATTCTCAAGTGTGATTAAAATGAGAGAGCCTTGCCTTTTATTTATACTCTCCAAGTGGCTTCCTTAAAAACATCTTCTAGGTCACTTGGCTCCACTTTCCTTATTTTAGGGTTGGGCCCACTTCTAATTTCTCCATTAAAATTATTATTGAAATAATTTATTTTTGTATTCACTTTGAATTATAATACACTCAGCACTTCACTTTATTATTTACCTTTTAAAATCTCTTAAACCACTTTGATTACTTTGACTTTTTGGGGCTTCTAGATGACATATGAGGGTCCTCCAACTTCGTAAGGCCATAACTCTCAAACCGTGAGGAGTTATGTGACGTTCTACATATCACCATAAATGGAATGACATGTACTATCCATATAGAATAGTATTATTGAAAATATATCATAACTCATATTTTTACCTATCAAACAAACTTGGGTCCATTACCCAAACCTGGGGTCTCTAACTTCTCATGGCCATAACTCTCTAACCATGAAGAATTATGTGACGTTCCACATACCACCAGAAATGACATGACAAGAACTATCTATATAGGATATTTTCCCTGACAAAATCACTTTCCTTCATATCATTATTCCACAATTAATCATGGGTTCTCTTACTCCACAAAGCGTCTTCTCGTGAGGGCTTTCACCATAAGGGGAGCACTTTGGAGTTCATCCATATTTACTTCTTATCAACCATGAAAAAAAAATAATGAGTCATATTTACATCAAACACTATTGGGTCCATTACCCAAACTTTTTTGCTACGGTTCTTTCTTCAAGGGTTGACATCAATGACAAACAACCTTAATCAACATCAAGATCTTGTTCCTCGTTTCATAGCAGATCGGTAACTGGTAGTGGGTGAGGAATGCCATAGTGAGGGTGTTGAAGTCGGTGAAGAAGCCTCGTGGTAGTTCTATATACCACTTTGTGGCAGAACCTGTAAGGGTTCATTGAAAAAGGCATAGGTGAATAGAGTCATCCATCAAAGAGTTGGATGAGTACCAAAGGTGAAAGGTCATGACGTGATTGTTTGGGTCCTCTCCTGGTTTACCAACGAATTTAGGGATGTCAGATAGTAGTTTAGCTAGTACAGTGGGCCATTGAGGAGAGTGACGAATGGGATCATTTAAAATCCTTGACAGATTAGGTAGGTCCAAGGTGGCTAAAAAGGGTGACTATCTGTTCACATGTGGGTACTGGTGACTTTGGGCAGGAAGTCTCGTCGATAAACCAGTGGAACCATAAGTGGTTTCCRTGTAGCGTGAAGATCTAGGCATGTTTGATTGTTGGTGTGGAGGAAAGTAATTCATAGGTTTGTACCCTTGWACAGGGGCGTGGGGTTGAGCAGTCAAGCCCCAGATAGGATTGGACATGCCTGGGTATGGTTGGCCTGTGTTAGCGGGGGCGACGAAGCTAGCTTGAGGTAGTTTCYCCCCAGCCGAGAAAGGATTATGTTGAACAAGATAATTCCAATACTGGGCCAAGGAAGAAAGTATGGTTTGTCCAGAGGGTGGGGTGAGTGGGGGTTTCCCTCCAATTGGGGGTTGAGTTCCAATTGGGATTTGTCCTGTAAAAGGGGGTTGGGTGTGGCCTACTTGGTGAAGTTGTCCACCAACAGAAATCTGGTAATTTGGTGTGAATGAAGGAATGGTGCCACTAGGATTAGTGCCTCCAATAGAGGAAGGAAGAGGTCCTCTTAAAGGGGGTGGAGGAAGTGTCAGAATGAAACCGAGAGGATGTTGCCCAGAAGGAGTAGAACTGTTAGGAGTTCCGAATGAGATTTGTGCCGGAGCGGGAATATAGGCATTCAATGCATGGTATCCGAGTGGAAGTGTCGGGGTGACTCTGGGTGAAAGAGGTGTGCCAATGGGGGCTTGGGTAGCTGTGGAAATCTTAGTGTGAAGACTCATAGTATCTGTGTAATGGACCATTTGTAAAGGGAGAGTCAAGATGTGGCTAGTTGGTGGAGTTTTTGTACCAGGAGAGTAATAAGTAGTAGTAAAAGGTATTGTGTCTGGATCAGATGTTTTGGGTAGTTCAGGTGCAACAGTGATATCAACACCTACTCATGAGCCAGAGAGATATAGTCCAAAAATGCCAGTAGCCCAAAAAGGATCTTTACCCTCAGGTCCTAGGAAAGGTCCAATCGGTGATTCAGAAGACTGAACAACTAAGTGTCAAGAAGGATTCACTTGCATAATACGTCTCTCAAAGTCGGGGTGAAGTCGAAATTCCTCTCGAGAATTGGAAATTCAGGATCTTTCCAGAGATTCAATTCTTTCCACTTGTGGAGTGGCAACGTCTTGGACTTCACTCTGTTGAGGAGAGCCCTTCGATAAGTTGGTAGGAAAGGGTTGAGAACCTTCCATATTTTCTTGGGGTAAGCCTTGAATTCTACATGAACGAAGTGGAGGGTCAATTGTGATCGAGTTAAAAACTTACGAAGAAAATTCTATGGTCAACTTGGGTAAACAAACAGTATGCGCTAGTAAAATTCTAGGGAGAAAAACCAAGCAAACAAGACCTTCGAATTTTGAAGTCACTAGTTGGTGATGAAATCCAACGTCGCAACGACAAGACAAGAAGGGGTTGGGATAGGGTGGAAAAGTTACTTTGACAACCTACTTAATTACTTTCACCCTGGTGCAAGCTCCCACACATAATCGTGGGTATACCCTCCAAGGAGCCCGAGTGATTTTGGCCAACGTTGATTCCAGGTATCGTGAAGACTTGCCCCTTCACAGTCACCTTGTGTAAGACCCTAAGAATATAGGCCAGTAAGGTTACCACCAACAACAACAAAGCCTGGGGGAACAATCGACAGTCTGATCCACATGCAATGGTAGGGTATCTAGGCCCGAAATCATTTTGAGAGGCTTCCACTCATCATTGTGGGTATACCTTCAAGTGACCCCCGTAATACATGTAATCTCTACAATAATATCAAAAAAGCAGGGTGAGTAACTCTGTCAATCTCAATGCGACCTCGGGTTTGACCGTTGTGTGAGAAGGACTTCCTAGGAAAAAATGTTGCGGATGGAATTTAACACTCCCTATCGCAAGATACTATTGCATTTTTTGTGCTTTGGAGAGTGTGTCTCACTGCATGTTTCAAAGCTCTAGCCTAGCTAATGTTGGTGTAAAAGAGCACTAGAAAAAGTTACTAGTTGAATTTTAAAATTGCGCAATATTATTAAGGGCTGTTGTTACTCAAGATGAGATGGAGGTGAAACCGATGTTGTATGAGACTCTGACCCAACAATGCATGGATAGGAATGAATGATACCAATTTTTGTTTGATGAATCCTATTTACAGGAGGGAAAGAGAAGTTTTCTGGAACAACTTGAATTACAATGTACGATCATCTTTAAAATGCAATATCAAACAATCATTAGCAATGCAAATTCTCTATTCGTTCTTTTTCAATATTTGAATGCCAATATTTTCGAATAACAGGTTGCTTAAAAGAAAGAAATTTTTTTCGATTTTTATTAGAAATCAACAACAAAGATGGAAATAAAGAGTAAACAATCAACAAAAATAAAACAACGCACAACAAAACACCCCAAATGGATCTTTCAATGAAGACAAAAAATGACAGACTGACAATACCGACTTCTTCAAATGCACAAGGATAACAAATTTCCAAGTAATAAACAGTTGAAAAAGACAACTGACCTCAACTTTAACCCAATCACAGGCTCTTGACCAAACAAGCACTCGGATACTAAGATCAGATATTATACCCTTATCAAGAAAAGAGGTCAAGAGGTAAAAATTGAGACAAAAAGAGCAAGGAGAGTTTTCAATTTCTGAAAGCTAATCACTCACAAGGTCTGAAGCTAAGAAACATCCAATCAATGGCCGRAGAAGTTCTTCCTAGACACACAAACAAATCTAGGCATCTAAGGACACAAAAGACTTAAACCAAAAATTTTGCAAGTGGGTTAACAKGCTGTCAGTGTATTACAGTGCGAGAATGAAGGATTCTCGCATGTTGGACATAGGTTGACTACGAGGGGTTTGCACTGGAATGAATATGAGGGTGCGAACTCAAGTGATTCTCACAGGCTACTAAAGGGTGCAATGTGAGAAGGTCTGTAAACAAGAAAAATTTGGAAAAAGGACAAAATTTCTGAGAGAACTTCTAGACCCAGGGAGTCGGTGAGGATATCCACAAGACTCAGAGATTGATGGGAATAAGAGATGGTAGGTCAAGAGCAAATGGCCAAGAAAAAAGCAATAAAAAACCACTGAAAATGGGTATAGTCCCCAGTGGAGTCACCAATTTTTTTATCGAACAAATCGGCAGGTGCGGACACTAATAGATCTCCCTATATCCACCTAGATATAGAAAAAAACAGGACAGGACACGACTCTTTCCCTAAGTTGTAATCATTGAATCTACTAATAGGAAGGAATAAGTGACGTACCTTTATATCGCTTCCTAAGGTCTTTGTTTTTCCCGCTTCGCTCCAGTGCTCTCGTGTAGTCAAGTCCGAGACGACACAAACCAACCAAAGTGAAGATAGCAAAGTATATTCAATGTCAACTTATGCATATGATCAAGGAATTACACAATAAAGTAAGAGTGATTTTATGGGAAAGGGACATGTCGTTGTATCATATTAATTGAAAGTAGAAGATACAACCTGATCGCCTTGATGTCACAAGCTTCCTTTTAGTGACCCTTGGTTCCAACACACACAATTTCTCTATACTTGCATGAAGAAGATCCAATTCCTCTTGATAGACCAAATAGAGCCTTCAAGCTTCTGTTCAAGCAGGGTTCTTCACACAATTCTCCTTCCAATTCTTCATCCAATCTTTCTTAACATTTTCCATGAGAAAACTTTCAATATATAGGAGAAGGAGAGATGGTTACATGGATGAGGATGATCCCACCAAATTTGAGAAGTCGGTAAGATGCCAACCATACGAATGCCAACTCATTTTCTAGAACATCCCCTACTAGAACCCTCGAGAATTCTTCTTTTTTCCAAGCTTAGAAACAAGTTTGCACCCTATCCATATAGCAACCTGCGAACAATTCGCACCCTAAGTGTGGACAGCTTGCGAGAATCAATCATTCTCACACCCTAATACATAGGCAGCCTACGAACTCACTCAAAAATGTGTTTTTTGGAGGAAGACAGAAGTCAGTTTCCTCAGGAAAAAAGTCCTTGTTGGGAGCCTGAATACATCATTGTTGAGACATCACCAAAGTGACCAAAATCATGTGTAACAGAATTCCCCCTAAAGTATGAGGCTAGAATCTATGACAGCCAAAATACTTTGTAAACTGTGTGTGTGTGTGTGTCAAAAACCAGGAGCGCACCTAATCGAAAGCCTGCAAACAACCAAGCATCTACAGAATATAATACCATTTCGAAGGTAGGAATTTCCATACTCAGATCACAGACAGATGACATCATGAATGTAGGTCATGGCCACCAATCATACACCGTGGATCCATGGCATCAAAATATTGCATAGCCACCGGGAATACACTGCGAATCCATGCGAAAAAACTCAAATTAAGACGACATAGCCACATGACATACAAAGTGGATCAATGTGTCGACGCAAACCAAACATACTCCATCGCAGCCTGGATCAACTAGATGAGATCCAGGATCTTCAATCTTGTCGCCCAAAAGTACAAATCTAACCATGCGATTACATGTGTTGAAGTCGAACATGGTAGAAACCACTTGATTACCGGTCATTGATGAAACTGTTAACAAGCACAAGGGAAATCACCATTGATGTCAATGACTCCCAAGGTACAATAGCACAATCCATTGAATGTGAATAAATGAGTTGAGGTCAAACATTCAACGGAATCTCCCGATCAGGGATCAATAATGAAAATCCACTGTCGAAAGTGAGGAAACCTGTGATTGAGGGATGCAAGTTCCAAGGTACCAAATAATTTCTAAGTCTTGTTTCCGGATAATGAATTGGATTTGATGGAACAAGACTCATCACAGGAGGGCCTTAATGTATCCCCCATCAATGACACGAAATACATAATAGATTTTAAAGGTGAAACAGAGCATAGGTTGAAGTGGACACAGGGAAGGCCGACTTGATAAGAATGGACAAATGCAGATGGCCGACTCAATAGAAGGTTTAAATGAACTTCTCTTAAACATATGAATGACATGACCAAGGATTTGGCAGCACTGACTCAGGGACGACCCAGGAAATGACCTTGTAGTTGTTAATGTTTTTGCCATTATTATAGTTCTTTTCATTTCAATAGATAAGAGCAACATAAGAACAAGATCATTGAGAAATACACATTCAAAAGAGACACAACATTTATCCTGGGAAACCCTCTAGGGGAAGAAAACCCAGCAAAAACTTCCTTATCATAAATTTCCAATACAATGTCAAGAGATAACTCAAACCAATACAGATAGTCCTCTCTAAAAGATGCACCACTCTTCTCCCTCTCTGTTTTTCCAGTAACAGATCAGAACTTGTCTCTCAAACTGAGCAAGTGAGTTGTGTTCAAATGAGGCGCTAGCCTCCTGTATTTATACAAGTTCTGGCATGTGTGAAGTGTTTCTTCACTGGCAGGGCTGACTTCTCTTTCTAGGTGGGTAAACCCACCTTTATTATATTTCTGGGTCTCTTAACTAACTGTTGGGGCTGACTTCTTATTTTGCCTATTATAATTTCCTATTGACCAATCCACCAAAGGGGATTTGGTCCTATTACAATAAACAACATGATTAATCCACAATGGGGATTAATCCTATGAATAAAATAACAATAAGAATAAGAATACTCTTTGCAGCTACATTATTTCAACACTCCCCCTTAACAAGAAGGGTATTATTCAACATCATTAGGTGAGAGAGGTCTGCATCATCAGTGGCATCAGGAGGACAGTATCATCAATATCATCTTGGAACATTGGCTGACATATTTACGAGTCATCGGAAGTTTTCTTCATCAACAACATCATCATTCTCGAAAGAATGCTATCATCATCTGCATCAAATATGTATCAGTAAAACATGATACCTCATCACAGCACTAGGCTGGCAGATCACAGTACTACACTGGCTCAATGTCACAGCTGTTAAGCTGGTAGCTCAGTGTCAGTCACATCTTTCTTTATGTCTAAAAACTGGGTCAGAAGCAAGGAATCATCTTGCTTTACGTCTAACAACTAGGTCAGAATAAAGGAACACATCATCATCTTGCTTTACGTCTAACAACGAGGTCAGAAGCAAGGAATCATCTTGCTTTACGTCTAAAAACTAGGTCAGAAGCAAGGAACACATCATCATCTTGCTTTACGTCTAACAACGAGGTCAGAATAAAGGAATCATCTTGCTTTACGTCTAACAACTAGGTCAGATGCAAGGAATACACACAGTGTCTTGCTTTATGTCTAACAGCGAGGTCAGAAGCAATGACTCATCTTGCTTTACGTCTAACAGCAATGTCAGAAGCAAGGAATACACACAGTGTCTTGCTTTATGTCTAACAGCGAGGTCAGAAGCATTGACTCATCTTTCTTTACGTCTAACAATGAGGTCAGAAGAAAGGAATACACACGGCGTCTTGCTTTATGTCTAATAGCGAGGTCAGAAGCAATGACTCATCTTGCTTTACGTCTAACAGTGAGGTCAGAAGCAAGGAATACACACAACGTCTTGCTTTACATCTAAGAGGGAGGTCATAAGCAATGACTCATCTTGCTTTATGTCTAACAGCAAGATCAGAAGAAAGGAATACACACAGAGTCTTGATTTACATCTAACAACGAGGTCAGAAGCAATGACTCATCTTGCTTTATGTCTAACAGTGAGGTCAGAAGAAAGGAATAAATATGTACTCCCCCTTTCAGGGAGGGTCCTTTCAGACTATACCAAGCTTATCTCGAAAGTGTTCAAACTTTACACGAGATAGAGGTTTGGTCAACACATCAGCAACCTGTTCATCTGTGCTAATGTACTGAAGCTTCAAGTCTCCTCTTTGTACCATGTCGTGGATGAAATGATAGAGGATCTCTATGTGCTTCGACCTGTCATGGAATACATGATTCTCTATCATATTTATATAGCTCTAGTTGTCACATAGAATCATGGTTCCTCTCATCTCCAAGTCAAATAGGTCAGTCAACAACTTTTGAATCCATATAGCTTTGCAACTAGCAGAACATGTGAAAATGTACTCTGCTTCCACTGTGCTGAGAGCAATATTGGATTGCTTCCTACTCTACCATGAGATCATGGCTAATCCCAAACTGAAACAACATCCGGAAGTGCTTTTTCTGTCAGCAACACTTCCTACCCAATCTGCATCAGTGTATCCACTCAATGTGAATTTATGATCTCCATCATAGCTAAGACCATAATCTATTGTACCTTTAAGGTACCTCATCACATGTTTTGCAGCCACCAAGTGAACATGTCTGGGCTCTACCAAAAACTGACTCAAGGTGTTCACTGCAAAACAAATGTCTGGTCTGGTGTTCATCAGGTACATCAGTGATCCAATAATTTGTCTATACAATGTGGCATCTATCAAGTCTGACGAAGTATCGACCAGCAGCTTTAGCTTCATTTCCATGGGTGTATTCATGGACTTACATTATAGCATGTCGAATCTGTTTAGGATTTCGACTATGTACTTCCCTTGGTTAAGGAAGATCCTTTCTGGACTCTGCCATACCTCAAGGCCTAAGAGGTAATGCATTAGGCCAAGGTATTTCATTGCAAATTCTACGGAAAGTCTCTTTTTACATTCAACGATGAGATTTTCTTCTCTAGTTAAGAATAAGTCATCCACATATAGCAATAAGATTACTGGCTCATTATCCATAATTTTGAAGTAGAGATTTGAGTTTTGATTTACTCTTGGTAAAGCCTAAGCTCGTCAACAAACTATCTATATGGCCATACCAAGTTCTAGGAGCTTGCTTCAATCCGTATGAGGATTTCTTCAATCTGCAAACATGAGACTTCCTGTCTTCTACCTCAAATCCTTGAGGTTGCTCTATATACACTTCCTCTTCGATGACACCGTTTAGGAAAGTTGTCTTCACATCCATCTGGTGCAG